>JAEQBH010001329.1:0-92038 GCA_016808115.1 Tetrastigma voinierianum | reverse complement strand
CAGTGCCGCTAGTTGGGAGAATCCTCGATGAACCTCCTATAGTACCCTACCAATCCTAAGAAACTATGTATCTCAAAGACTAACTCTGCCTCCCAACCTCACACGTAAATTTAGCTTATTAGGTCTACCACACACCTAAAGTCGACAATACAACGTGTCCCAAGACTTCACCCCGCAGCTTCAAACCTGCACTTACCGAACTCGAATACAATCGCGGTCTCGTGGCTCCGAGAACAATCTTCAAATGATCCTCATGATCCTCCTCAAACTTGGAGTAGATCAAGATGTCGTCAACAAAGACCACAACAAACTGATCCAAATAGGGTTGAAATACCCTATGCATGAGATCCATGAATGTTGCTGGCGCATTCGTCAATCCGAAAGGCATCACTATGAACTCGAAATGCCCATACAACGTCCTGAATGTTGTCTTACGGATATCAGCCTCCCTAACTCTCAACTGATGATAACTAGTGCGAAGATCTATCTTGGAGTAGACTCACGCCCCTTTCAACTGATCAAACAAATCATCAATCCTCGGTAATGGATATCGATTCTTGATCGTAACCTTGTTCAACTATCGATAGTCAATGCACAGTCGAAGAGTCTTATCCTTCTTCTTAGCAAAAAAAATTGGAGTGCCCCATGGCAAAGTGCTCGGTCAAATAAAACCCTTGTCCAACAATTCCTCCAGTTGGACCTTGAGTTCCTGCAACTCAACCAATGTCATCCTATGAGGAGTCATAGAAATGGGCGACATACCAGGTTGTAACTCGATCGTGAAGTCTACATCCCTGTGAGGAGGTAATTCCGGTAGCTCGTCCGGAAAAACATCCTCATACTCACACACCACTCGAGGTAGACTCAAATCCTGTCTCCCCTCATCCTCTTAGGTAAGGCTTGCTAGCCAACCCATCAACTATCCACTTCACCTGGAATCATGCACAGTTTGGGGTAAAGCATCATGCTTTTCCCCCTAAAAGGTCACACGAATATTGTCTCGTGTGTAGGTAGTAATCCTCCTACTATCACAATCAATGACGACTCGGTGTGTCGTCAACCAATCCATGCCAAGAATGACATCAAACTTCGATATATCCATCACCCGAAGGTCCACCGTGAGTAGAATCCCTAAGATCTCTAACTCACAATCCCGACATATCTGATCAATCCTCACCCTAGTCCCTAGAGGAGAACTGACATGTAACAGCTCTTCCAAGGATTCTACCTTTAAGCCCAAAACATCCACACTAGATGCAGCAACAAAAGAATGTGATGCACCATAATCAAACAATATCTTTGCCCACGTGAGATAGTAGAAACATACCCTGGATAATCAACTGATCAACTGGCTCACCAGGGTAATGGCGCACACACCCCGGGTCCCAAAGTCCCACCGTGAGCGCCTCCCGCCGAAACTCCGACCTATACCGCCTCTGCCAATTGCAGCGTAAGGCGCCATACAAGACTCCGGGATCGGAGCACGGTCCCCTCACCCGCACCGCGAAGGAACATACCGCATCTATGCACGTCCCACTGATGATTGGACCATGTGTCCTATATCCATGGGATCCTCAAAAAAACATGAGCAATCTTGTCTCACATTTTCGGGCTGATGGTAATGGAAATATGTCACCACCCCGACCGAACAAGCTCCCGGCTCGTCGCCATGATACCACTCGCCCCCGAAATCCCGCAGAATGTGGTTCTCGCTTCTTCCTTTACTAGAAGAAGGTTGATCCTCCTTCCTCTTGCCACTAGCACCTACATCTCGGATGCTTCATGCATCTTGCCATAGTTGTCCTGACCATAGAGTCCATGTCTTATAGGAGAAATCCTATAATCTTTCCCCGGATTGACAACTTCATGCCATCCTCAAACTTCCTCACTTTGTCCATATCTGTGGCCACATAATCATCCCTAAAAAGTGCTACTTCGATGAACTTGGCTACGTATTCCCAGCTACGCCTCATACTTCCTGCTTCAATCAAGGAACTCGCTTTTGCATGCCTAGCAGATGCCGGGAAAAACTTATCTATAAAGAGCTCGAACTTCCCTATGTCAACAATCGCCTCTCGATCCCGTGAGATTTTTGACCTAACCCACCCATATCCGGATTCACCTCTAACCGAAATGTGGCTAGCTCCGATCTCAGAGCATCTGGAGGTAAGTCCCATAACCTCCAAAATCCTCTCAACCCCGTCTGAATCCAATGATCACTACCACCGGATCCCTCCCCTGAATGTCGAAGGATGATGTGTTATAAAACCGTCGAGGCTTCCCCGCCTCCTCACCCCCCAACTACACTAGTCTGTGCAATGGCAGCAACTGTAGCACCCATGGCCTCCACAAAGGCCTACTAGTCAAAAACAGGTGGAGTGCCTCGCGGGCGACCCTTGCGTCCTCTTCCTCGACTTGCCATCTACATATGTCAAATAGAATATTGAGGTTTCTTTCTCTTTACTCAATTAGTAGTGCATATGCCACCACTAACATACATCATACTTATTTCCCATATACTATTCACCAAGCATATAGCGCAACATCATGCAGTACACAGCACAAATTAAATCATCAAAATGCACAATGACGATGATCTAACCTGCGTCTATCTAAATTCTAGGTATTTGTATACCTAAACTTTGATACCAAGCTATGACACCCCAAATTCGGGGGGTCAAATTTTTTAATTTTTTTTGGCTATTGGATAAATCTGTCGTGACAAAGAAATCTCTATCGCGACATAATACCTCGATCGTCTATGCAACCCTGTCACGCGTACCAAAGTCCTCCTGTCGTGCGTGCACCTAAGGCGTTGTCGTCGCGCCTCTGTCGCGCATATCTTAGCCCTTGCGCGCTGCGCTGTCGTGCGGCTAGGCTGTCATAGGCGACAAAGCTCCTTTGCCGTGCGTGACTCCTCTGTCATCATGGTAGAGCTCCTGCAGCCGTGCTCGGCGGGCTCCTGCATGTCAGTGAGGCTCCGCAATGTGCGACATAGCTCCTCTGTCGTGCGTGGCAGAGCTCCTCTATAGTGCACGAAAGAGCACCTTTATCACATGCGTTGTGCGCTTGTCGTGCGTGTCGCGGCCCGGCTGTGTCTTCAGTCGATCCCGCTGTCACGGGCGCCTTCGCACGCCCAGCTCTTGTCATGAGCAAGCAGAACTTTTCTGTCTTAGCCCGACTTTAGCCATGGCAAAGGCCTGCATGCTGATAAAAATTCTCACATTAGACTGGCTTTCTATCCACGACATATTGCCTATCGCGACACACTTTCCCCCTTGCCTTGAACAACTCTGTCGTGACACAAAAATACTCGGTCGCAACAAAAAACCTTCTCAACCTAGCCAACTATGTCGCGACATAGTAAGAACTGAGGCGAACTACATCGTGATAGAAAAACCTACATGTGACCAAGAAAATCCTACCCCCTTAGGAAAACTACACATCCTGACATAAACCAAATGAAGACCAAACTGCCCGCGACAAAGCCATGTTGTGACATTTTCTATGGCTTAAAACTGAAAACCATGTCGCGACATAAGAAAAACCATGTATGACATAAGTTAGGAAAGCGCACATGTCGCAACCCGAAACACTTGACCCATAAAATCTGTGCGGCACAAACCCACTGTCGCGACACAGGGCCAAAAAAACTCTATCGTGATAGAGAAATCTCTGTTAGCCTGAAGCTGCAGTAGGCGTGGCCTATTCTTTTTGCATTTCTGCACTTTAACTCTTTTCAATGCATTTCATGCAATACCCACTTTACTTTAATACAAATTCTGGCTTGATGCAAACATGGGAAATCTATTAACACTACACTGAACAAGTCCAAATATAAGTTTTTTATTACAAAACTTCTCATTTACATATACAAAACTGGATATTCTATCCATAATATTACAGAGTACATGAATAGGCCACAATTCGGCCTTTTTCACAACAATTCTCTTGGACGTGTTTCATCCCCCTATGTACCTCCAGTACCTGAAAATATTTTCCCACGACGGGGTGAGCAATGCCCAGTAGATGAATTCTCCTACAAGGGCTACTCCCCACCTAAGTGCACATGCAATGGCACACACACACATCATACCACATTCCATATAAGTCGATCTTACCATTAGAAAATTACATGTCATACAGATGAGATGAGACTCCTCATGCTCCTTAACTGAATCTGACACACTCCTCATACGTACGGCGCCAGTGTGAAACTATCCTTGGTGTTTCTGATGACTCTTTTCTTCAAGCAATTTTTTTGTTTTAAACTCAAAAACCATTGGAAAATCCTCAATGTTCATTTGATTTCATCAAATCACTTGTATTTATGCATGTAGATACAGATTTTTCGAGTTCTCAGTAGTACGCCCGCAGCGCCTTTACGACACTTTGTGAACTTTCATCGCTAGATACATATGTCTAACCAAGAATAAAATTTGGGTTTTTTACCCTGGGGGGGATCTACCCCATCTTACTTCGCCCAACACACGTATATATATATTTTTTCATGTTATGCAACTGTGAGTCTCGATTTTGGACATTGTCCCATTTTCGAGCTCACCGCTGTCACAAGAATGGTGAATAACCATTACCATGCACATACACCCGACTCGACGCGATGTTACCGTGCATATGAAATGCAAATATGTCATTTAATGCCATATTATCTTACATGCATCATGAGAACTACATGCAACATTTCCAATTCATGGATAATTATAATTTCTACATAAAATTTTCATTCACTATATATTTCATGTCAATGCATCAAACAAGCATATATTAACATTATTTTCACCTGACGTTAGGACATTCATTTCCAATGCCACATAAATATAGCTCACAAATCAAATCTTGATCCGAAATTCAGTCACGGACCACGCCAAATGACATGTTATTCATTTCGGCAATAACACCGCAGCCAAAAACCTGAGACATCGGTCGAATCAAAACGAGCCTCGAGCCAAGTTAGGTACGAGAGCAGTCCCAAAAATTTTCAATATTCGGTCCAAAATCTCGGGTGAATCCCGCTGTCGATTCTGACCCCGAAGAACTCTCATGCTATTAAATAGCCTTTAGGCTAGAAAATAGCTTTCAGTAGGAAAATTCCTACCTCTTAGGTTGTGAAACTCCACGATTTTGGTACCTGGCGTAGCTCGTTGCGTGGACCGACTTTAATTCTCGGAATGTCGAGCTTCGACCGTCGAAACGTCGGGAAACTCTCTCTCTCCCTTTCTCCTCTTTTCTTCCTTTCTATCTAATTTCTTCCTCCCTTTCTCTCTTTGCTTACTTCTTGATTCACACTCACCGAATGGTTTAAGAGTGGGGAAACTTCCCCCCCACTTTCCTCCTTTGCCACATGTCTCCTTTTCCCATTTTCTCCTTATTTTTCTTTCTTTTTCTCTTTTCTTTCTTCCTTTTTCTCTTTCCTTTATTTTTCTCTTTCCCATTGAATTTTTTTCCTCTCCCTCATTATTGTTTGGTCTATTCCAAGTGAGAGGAAGTTTCCTCCCTTTCCTTCTTCCTCCCTCCCTCCTTGACTTGACATGGCTCGTCGCCAGGCCATTCATCCAAGTGTCATATAATCACTTGCTACACCATATGGTCGTCATGCCATGTCAGTCTCGAGGTCATAGAGTAGCGCCACGTAAGTCATGCCGTGTGCTTCCCCCGACACTTTCGATTGCCTCGAAAAACATGGAATTTCGACTGTCTCGGAATTCAACGAAATTCGCCTGGGTATCTAGATTTCACGAAACGAATTCAACGGTGAAGTCCATTTTGTCATCCCAGATCTCGGTTTTCAATCAAAATTACCATTTTACCCCTATTCAGAAAAATTGAATTTTTCCCGGGTTTTACACCACCTTACTCATTTCTTTATTTAACCTATAAGCTAAATCTTTGCTAGTAAATTATAAAGACTTCCTACCAAGCTAATCGGACTAAAATATATAAGATCTTCATCCCTTACTTATTTATGGAACTAACACCAAAATGTCGAATTTAGGCTTCCCAAATATCTACCGTGCTCATGGAATTCTTTAAACATGCTCATAGTGTGAGTCCCATGCTGACGACAAATACAAATTTCTAGAATGCTATTGCAAAGTCATCCGGTCCAAGAGCCTTGTCTCCGTTCAGATTTGCTAAAGAGGCAAAAACCTCTTCATCGATGGGGGGGAATCCCTTCAAGTTAGCCTTCACCTATGACCTTGAAAAATCTAGCGTTGGACTAGGATAAGCAATCCTTGAGGCCCGCCAAGAAGGTTCTGAAAGGCACATGTCACTCCTTACTTTATTTTGGTTTTCTCTATTAACCAAACCCCATTAACCTTAATCTTCAATAAATTGTCCTTTCCCTTATGGCATCGTAAACTAGCTTCACCAAAACTTATCAAGAATAGACCCCTCTATATACCTCCTAGATGCACCATCTCAATTTTTGAGCTACAACTTCCACCAAAATCTTGAAAGATTTAGATTCTAAGGCTATCTAACTACTACATCCCATCATAGGTTGGCACCATCACATTTGCAATCAGAAACTGAAACATATATTAAACAAGAGAAGAAAGTACAAGAGAAGGAAGAGATTTCCTTTCTACAGTACAAAAACTTATAAAACCAAATCTAAAACTAGGAGATACAAACCACTGCCCAATTAAGAAGTGAAACTGAAAGATGAACCTCACTAACCATCACATTTGCTATAACATAACCAAATTGACTACTCTAAGGATCTAAACATTAAAATATTTTTAAAAAATGACATGTTAAGCTCACCGTAAAATCTGTATAAACTGATGAGTAAAGTGACCATCTCGAACAACATTTCTTTTGTCTTGCATCCATTCAATAAGCGAAGTGTATTTCTCATAGACAAAAAAAATGCCTTTCTTTAGGAGGAAAATATCCCATGCTCGTGAGGAGATATATGATTTTGTGTTACTCACACATCTTGAAGGAATGTGCATCTGCATCGTTAAGGTTTTGCCGAATTATTATCGAATGCGAGCCTCTCTTCCCCTCATACAAAACACCTTGATTTTCGCTATTTGAAGTCGGGATTCGTTTAACACCCAAATACACCTGTGCTGTCTTAAAATAAGAAGGTAAATCCTGTGGTTCCATTCCAAAAGCTAAAGATATGTAACATGTTCACAAAAACAACAGGTTTGTAAATGGATCTATTTTACAATGAAATTAATGAATCACATAAAAATTATTGTAAGATACTCACGAACCGATATTTTAAGAACACTTTTTTTTTTGAACATAAATGACCTACCCATTATTCCAAAGACATTAGAAAACAATAAAAATTAAGCAATATTCTAATTTTCATTTTATTTTTAATTTGTTCTTATTCTTAAATTAGTTTCATAGTTTAAGAGTTAGTATTTCTCAACAGCTAGAAATTAATGTGATGGCTTCAACATGGAAAGGAAAGTCCTAAAAATTTTTGTTTTAAGTCTCAATTTTTATCCATTATGTCTTAATTTGGCTTCTAAGTTTATTATTAAAAAGATCCTAAACAAACACATTCAGGCTAAGTTGTAACCTGTTGAAGCATGATATTCATATTAAACCTAAATCCTACATGCTTGAGCTTTTAGGAGAGTTGGTTATTTAACATAACCTAAGCTCATACTAACTTACATCCCATTTATAAAAGCACTATAGGTGAAATTAAAGCCTTGGTTTTGTTACAGGAAAATAGCACAAATAACCATACTATCCCACACTCTTTTACTCTCAAAAAAAAAAGAATCTTAGATGATGAAGAGTTAACATTCGTAATAATCGTATTTTTCTCTCTTTATTTTGTGACCATCCAAACTATTCTACTAAACTAGAAGTTGATTCACTGAACTAGAAAAGGAAATATTTATTAATGAGGCTTGACTAAGAGTTAACAAAGAGTTCCTCTAATAAAAACTAAGCATATGAGTGTTTAATTTATCATAATAAATAAATAAATAAATAAAACAAGATATTACATAATGCATCACTTCACTGCCACAATAAATGGATAATTCATGATCATACATAAATAGATAATTCACCTAAATTGACATCTATATACCTAAATAGATAATTCATCATAAATGAATTGATAAACAAAAGATAAAAATAAATAATAATAATTATTATTAGATAAATAAGTAGTTCCACTCTTTCACAATTTTGTCATAATGAATAAATAAATAAAATAAAAAATATAAAGAAATATCCTGGGAATTTGAATGGTAGGCTAAGACCTTACATTGTATGTTGTCCCTTGCCAGTTATTGTTCCCTCTATCTAGAGAGTGAGGAATCGGTCTTTCATTGCTCTAAGACAAGAGTGCTTTGGGATTTGCTTTGGAGTCTCTTGGATTTTGTCAACTTCGATTAAGGATTCCCTCTTAGGGTGGAAGGGTAATTTTCTTGCCAAGGAGAAGGGAAAAGTTTGGAATGTGGGTCCTTTGTGAATTTTTGACACACTCTCAAAGACAAGGAATTGCATTATATTTAGAAAGTAAGTTGTCTTTAGTAGATGGGCCCATGACCTATGTTCATTTCATTGATTGAGCGGGAGCGTAGTGTGTTTTTTTGAGGTGCTTTGCTCTTTTTTTGGGTTTCTCTTGTAAGGAGGTGAGGTTCGAACCTTTATGGAATACAACCAGTGATTAGATACTTCCAAGCCTTTATGAAATACAACACACAGGCTTTCCTCCATTGCAAATTTGAAGAAAAGATGAAAAAAAAACACACACACAGACAAATGCGATTAAGGCATAGATTATTGAACTTACCAAGGGTTAGGGTTTTGAAGAGGCTTGTATCCACTTATGTGGTTGGTATTAGAGAAATCGGTCTAATGATAAAGGGGTGTTTGTTGTCTGGCAAGAGTAGCTTGCCAGTTTCTATCGAAGAGAGAGAGGGTGAGTAGAGAGAGAAAGTGTTAGAAGTTGGGGAGAAAAGCAAAGAGATAAAGAGGAGGGGGAGGGGCTTGTCGAGAGAGAGGAAAAAGGAAACAAGGGGAGAATGGTGGGTTTATGGGATAGATAGAGCAGGGAGACAGAGAGAGGAAGGGGAAGGGGAAGGGGTTCTAGAAGAGGGAGGGGGAAGTGGGGGTGTTTTGAAAAAATATATTTTAAAGTTAATATTTTATAATGGTTTTATTTAAAATATATTTGGTCAAAAGTATGTTATATTTTTAAGTATGATTATGTATTTAAATAAATATTGATTCAAATAAAAATTTCAATTATATATTTTAATGTGTATATATATATATATATATATATATATATATATATTAATTTTTTAATTTATGTGATTATACTGATTTTTGTGATAATTTTATAAGCTCTTTTAAAAAATTTTAAATTCTTAATTTAATATATTTTGTGTATCATCTTAGACCGATATACCTCAGGATCCTTTGAATCAATTACCAGTGATGTAACCTTGAATGATGTTTTGAAAAGAGAGATTCCATAAAGTTGGGTTTTTGAGAAAATGAAATAAGGGAAGTTAAATACATTACATTAAAGAATGTTAATAGCAAATGAATTTTTAACCTTGATTTATCACTTAAATGTTAACTTAAAACCTTACCATATGTCAATATTGTTTTTCCCAAACTAAACATGTGTAAAGGTAATTTTCAAGAGGCTCATATATGTTATTGTTTTCAATCTTGATAGCTTACAATGACTTGTATTTACATAAGTTAAGGAATTATCTATCAATGAAAACCATTTTTCTTGTAATGCTAGGAGCTCCTCATAAGGCTATAGGGGTCTGGGACTCGGTTGAAGAAAGGTTTCGGAAGAGGTTGACCTCCTAGAAGATGTAATCTATCTACAGGGGAAGGTTACGGCAATCGCGAGTCGTTATCCTAGCCTTCCAATTTATTACTTATCCCTTTTTTCAAAGACGGTTTTTATGGGGCGTGGCAGCCTTGAGAAGAATCCTCATCTCGTTAAATGGGCCATAGTTTGTACAGAGAAGAGAAAAAGGGGTTTAGGGCTTTCCAAGCTAAATAAGGCTCTATTATGCAAATGGAGCTAGAGTTTGCAAATGAGAGGAATGCCCTCTAGAGAAAGGTTGTGAGTAGCAATTTGGTGAGACTTCTGGGGTTGGCACACTTGTGACATCATAGGTGGCTTTGGTGCTGGGCTATGGAAGGAAATAAAAAAAGAATGGCCTCTCTTCCTCTAAAATGCAGTATTTTCCTTAGGTGATGGAAGAAGGATTAGTTTTTGGAAAGATGTTTGGTGCGATGAGGAGGCGTTGCGGTCTTTGTTCCCCTCTTTGTTTATCTTAGTTGTGCAAAAAGATGCTATGGTGGCATATTTGTGGGATTGTAATAGGGAGGAAGGGGGATGGTCTCCAACCTTTCTAAGGTCCTTTAATGATTGGGAGATGGAGGTGTGACGCCCCAAAACCCGAGGGTCCCATTGACTCTGAGTCAACTGCGAAACTTTGTGTGTCTCATATCATGGGGCCCGCCACATGAAGTCAAAATGACCCAAATAGGGCCCATCATCATACTGGTCATCTGGTTACAAGACCATACATTTCTATAGATACAGGATTATTACATCACTCTAATACAAAACATATATTAAAAAACTAGGTGGATTCTAATACATACACAAAACAAGAATCAAGGCCCGCGGTTTCGGCCGCTTCATAATCCCGGACTCTAAGGAGCGTTATGCACTGTACATCTGTGCACAGAAAGGGGGGTCCTGACGAGTGAAATTTGCTTGCTAGTAGGGATAAATCTATAAAGAATTTATTCCTTTAGGTGCGCATGCAATGATCATTTCATAGTCAAACCAACAACCAATCCGTGCATACATGTTATCTCTTATCATGGAAAAATCTACATGCATGTATGAGGCGACCTCTACATGCCTAAATTGCAGATTGACCTCAGGCCCACCACCCGATCTGATGCGATGGGGAAATAAGTCTTGAGTGGAGTTTCGACTCCCATCTCACAACCCATAGTCTATGTGATATTTATTTGATCGTTTCGTGTCTTTTTGAGCAACAGAACTTTTCGGGGTCTCACCGCGGCTCTCTTACACCCTCCGACATTTTTCGGGCGTTCACCAGTGGAACTGTGCTACAAGAGGTAGGTTTCCTCCTACTCTGGTTATTTTACGCCTAGGGGTCGTGTAATGGCCTACGGGTTTCGTCCAGTTTTCCAGGCGAATTTGGATGTTATGTGATTTGTTTGTGATTATGTGATGGCCAAAGACCAGTTTTACAGGGTTTCGGGACTGTCCGAGATCGAACTTGTAGTTGCAGGATGGCAAAATCCAGCGGGGAAGAATGACAAACGGGGGTGTCTCTTAAATTTCCGCACACCCTTGTGAATCACCGTCAACTTTAGGGCGACCTCGCTTTTCTCATCGAACTCCGATTCGCGCGTTCTTGGACTCTACGGAAAGCTCGTTGAGTATAGAATTTAATAAAATAAATTTCTCAGCCAAAATGTAGGCTGAACATTGGCGAGTAGGATAGTTGAGAATAGTCCATTTTTTTTCGAACCATTTTGAATCGTTTGTAATCAAATGCTTGGGATTGCATATGGCTGAGTGAAATTGTGTGTTGGATGTTTTGTGAATTATTTACAAAAGCGGACTTCTGGACTAAGTCAGTTATTTCTTAGGCGAAACATGGCGGGAATAATAATATTGTACCATGAATTCAATGACATCTTTGAATATGTGAAATTATGTGATAAAGATGGAAATAATTATATGCATTGGGTTGTATGACTGACATACTATGTCTCGGCCCAGGAATATGAATTATGGCATTACTTGCCCTAAGTAATAGTTAAGATTATTTTAATACATGCTTGAATGATGTGTTGACATGAATAAACTGAATGATAAGAAAAGATGTAGTGCAATGCTTATGTGATGTATTGATTTAGATATGTGGAATATTAACATGGCGCATGTATGGTAAATATATGAAATGTTGTGTGCATTAGACACGAGTGTTCATGGCACACATAGTGTATGGTGTAGAATGTCCATGCAAAGGCTTCTTACATTGGTCATGGGTTTGAGTACAGTGGCACAAATTGCATTGCATTGGTGTGCGGTAACACCACATTACATGAAAGTGTTCATGGTGTGATTTGGCAAGCGATTTTGGTGTTGAATCGTGTGGGCTTTAGGAATGGGACGAAGTCGATTGGGTTCACGGTGTTAACTTAATGGAAAATGAAATATGTCGGGCGTAGCAAGTAAGGGGATAGATACCCCCTCGGGTGAAAAGCACAGCTTCAGTTAGACAAGCGTATCCACATGAAAGCGAAAAATGTCGGAGGGTGTAAAGACCCATTTGTGAGACGAAAGTTGTTGCCCAGACACGAAGCGATTAAATAAAAATCACATAGACTACGGGTTATTGAGATGAGGTGGGGCCCGACTCGAGTATTGATTTTCCATTAGCACTTGCATTGGGTGGTAGGTGGAGTTGACAGTACTTAGGGCATGTAAGTGTCGTCATACATGCATGTAGATTTTCCATGATATGACAACATGTATGCAGTTGGTTGTTGGTTTGGCGCTGAAATGATCATTTTGCATGTACCTAGGCGGAATAACCCTTGTAGGATTTATCTCTCTTGGGGCGTTAGCTTACCAGTTAGCAGGACCCCCTTCCCGGGTATAGGACAGAGTGCAGCAGGGACAGGTACAGGCAGACGGCGCTCCTTAAAGGCCGGGATTATGAAGCGGGCGAGGCTAATGGCCCTTGATTCTTGTTTTATGTATATATTAGAAACGTAATTTTAATATGTTTTATATTAAGAGTGATGTAATAACTCTTGGATCTATAAATGTATGTCTTATAACGTATGGGCCAGTAACTGGATGATGGGCCTATTGGGTCATTTTACTGTGCTGAGTCGTGATATGAGACACCACAGGTTCCATGAGGTTGACGATGGTCACTTGGGACCCCGGGTTTTGGAGTTGTCAGCTTGAGTAGAAGCATTGCCTTGAATCATTGACTGATCACGCTGCCTCGGTCTACGGGTAATCGCGTAGATACGCCCAGAGCCCCAAAGTCCAGAGCGCAGCCACACTCTGCCTGACCTCGAAGCCGCCTGACCTTGCTGTCTGTGAAACACTGCGATGCTCGTCTTCGCACCTTGAGGTGATACTGTTCCCAGCCCGTGCGGGGTAGGAGGAACATACTAAGTCTGCTCATGTCACTTGATGATCGGGATTGTGGTGTCCCCTGATCTTGAAACCCCTGTATTTGAGGACCAGGTTCCGCCTCGTCGGTGATGTGGTGAAATATCATCTTCTGACTGGCCCAGTAACCGGACTGGCCTTGGCCTGATGGCCCTGCGGCCCCACCCTTGAAACCCTCGTGGAACAGAAGTCCTCTGCTTCTTTCCTGAGCCTGAAGAAGAAGCTTGGCTCCCCCTCTTCTTATTACTAGCACCCGCATCTCGGATGCTACGAGCGTCATCTACCTCTCGCTCAATAATCAAGGCTGTACTAACCATCGAGTCCATATCTTGTAGGTTATGTCCCTCTGATCTTGCCCGGATGGACAACAACCATCCTCGAACTTCCTGACCTTGGCGCGTGGTGGCCACATAATCATCAGCGTGACTACGTGAATCGGCTCATTGCTCAAGAATCTGATCATGGGTCTGTCTCAGCTCAAGAGACTCCTCGGGCCTTCGCATGTCTAACGAGAAGCTAGGAAGTACTTCCCCATGAATGATCTACTTGAAAAATCATCCCATGTCATAGTCTCTAAGTCCGCAGTGTTTGGCCACTCCCACAGTCTGGGACTCACCCTCGAGCTAGAATGAAGCGGCGTAATCAGGGAGTAGTATCGAGAGGTGATCTCCATGGCTCGAATCCTCTCAATCCCCGGCCGGGAACCGATTTGGTCGGCTGCCATGGTCCCACTCCTCAGTGAGCGTCGGAGGATGGTGTGCCATGAACCTCACGGAGGTTACTAGCACCTCCACGACCTCTATTTGCATTGCTTTGTGAAGGCATGGGCTATCGCGGCACCCGTAACACCTCTATGAAGACTGTGATAAAAACAAGTGGTGGTCGACCATCCTGAGTGGGCGACCTCTACGCCCCGATCCTCTACTTGCCATCTGAAAGTCAAACCCATGAGTTTAAGTCATTTCGTGTCAAGTTAGCACACATGCCTACCAATAATAGACTTAATATCCCGAACCATCCGTTTGTTTCCCGAACTCCAAAGGTTACGTTTCTCAACCCTAGTGTTCGCATTTCCTATATACATCCTACCACGTATATAATTCACGTAATTTGCACACACAATCATGCACATACAATCAAAGCATAAACCAGACAACACACAATGCATGTTGTGATCTAATCCTGTCCGTGGACTCCTAGGTAACCTCCTACCCAGACCTTGATACCAAACTATGATCTGGATATCAATTTTCGAGCAGTAGGTAATTCTAACCCAAGCTTCGACACCAAGCTATTCCAAGCTGTGATGCTCTTATACCTTAATGACCATGGCCTAAGCCCAAGTCCCTCAAGCCCTAGGTACTCGTGTACCTATGCTCGATACCAAATTGTGAAGCACCCAAAACCCGAGGGTCCATTGACTAAGTCGACTGCCGAAACTTGTGTCTCGTATCAGCAGAACCAGTACATGAGTAAATGACTGATAGGGCCATCATCATACTCGTCGTACGATTTACAAGACCATACATTTCTATGGTCTAAGAGTTATTACATCACTCTGATCCTGAAACATATATTAAAACTAGGTAAAACACCTAATATACACAAAACAAAATCAGGCCACGATTCGGCCGCTTCATAATCCGACCTCTTAGGGCGTCGTCTGCTGTACTATCCTATACCACAGAAAGGGGTCCCCTGACGGGGTGAGCTAACGCCAGTGGGGATAAAATCTATCAAAATTTATTTCCCGCTAAATTGCATCGCAAATGATCATTTTCATAGTCAAACCCGACAACCAATCCGTGCATACATGTTATCTATCCTTGGAAAATCTACATGCATTTATGAGACGACACTCTACATGCCCAATCTGGGAATTGACCTCCGACCCACCACCTGATACAAGTGCCAATAGAATCGATCTTGAGTCAGTTTCGACTCCCATCTCACAACCCGTAGTCTATGTGATATTTGTTGTCGTTTACGTGTCTTTTTTGGGCAACAAGAACTTTTCGGGGTCTGCATGGGTCTCTTACACCCTCAGGCATTTTCGGGCTTTCCATAGAGTGAATCTATTTGTCTAACCGGGTTTCGGGCTTTTCACACGAAGTACCTATCCCGCACTCTGCAGACACATTTCATTTTTCATTTCGTTTGCTTATTTGTGGAACTTCAATTGGACCGTCCCATTCCAAACCCACGATTCAACACGAAGCGCAGTGCCAAATCAATACCATGCGCACTCTCATATGTGTGGTGTACCGCACACCAATGCAATGCAATTTGTGTCACTGCACTCAAACCCATGACCAATGTATGAAGACCTCTACATGTATATTCTACACCGTACACTATGTGTGTGCTATGAACACTCATGTCTAATGCATACAACATTTCATATATTCAGTTCAACATCAACAAACATGCAGTCATGTTAATATTCCACATATTCAAAACAGCACATCACATAAGCATGCACTAACCATATTAGTTCCATAAAATTCTGCATTCAAGTAATAACATGCAATAATCATATTAGTTCTAGAAAATTCTGCATTCAAGTAATAACAAGCCAACTTTGATTTTCAGTCTTAAAACCCAGAAAAAACAGCACATACAATGACATGCAATAACCATATTAGTTCGGAAAAATTCTGCATTCCAAGTAATATGAAACCCGACTTTGATTCGATCTTAAAACCAGAAAAAGCAGCACATACAATGACATACAATAATCATATTAGTTCCAGAAAATTCTGCATATTAGTCATGAAAACCCCATAAAATTCTGCATGTTTTTCATGCATACAATATCTACCAAACTGAATTTCTTGATCCCCAAACCAGAACATTCTGCATGTTAGTCATGCATACGATAATACACCAATGAGTTTTCTTTGATCTAGAAACCGGAAACATTCTGCATAGTAGTCATGCATGGAAATGAAAATTCTGCATGTTTTTCATGCATACAATAATACACCAAACTGGTTTCTTTGATCTGCCAAAAACACAAAACATTCTGCATGTTAGTCATGCAAGCCAGAAAAATTCTGCATGTTTTTCATGCACACAATAATACACCAAACTGAGTTTTCTTTTTGATCTAAAAACCCAAGATTCTATGTTAGTCATGCATGGCCAAGAAAATTCTGCTATTTTATTCATACAATAATACACTAAATTGGGTTTTCAGTCCTAAAACCAGAAAAAAAAAAAAAAACAGCATGTACAACATCCTGAAATTCGAGTCTTCAAACCAGAAAATTCATGAAGTACAACATCACAAAATTCGATGCATTATTCATTCAAACAATCACATAGCAAACTCAGCAAATACCATTTCCATGGCCCCCGAACAAGAAATAACCAAAGAGGAAAGATCCATACTCTTGAGTGTGGACCAGTTCTTGATCCACCCAAATCTGAAAACAATGGGGGAAAAGCTTCCTCCTCCTTTTCTTCCTTTCTTTCTTTCTTTCTTTCTTTCTTTCTTTCTTTCTCTCTTTTCTTTCTTCTCCTCTTCTCTACGAATTGTTTGGAATCTCTCCTCCAACTCCAAAGTTGGTTTGACCTAGGTGGAATTTTTAACACAAATTGTTTGACACTTGGTCAGCTAGAGACCAGAGTGTTCTCCATGCCACAATTTAACCCACTTTCATGCTCATGCATGAGGTGGCTTGACATTGGCCCCCACCAATCATATTACAATCTAAGGGCATGACACCCAGTACCATGTGCCAAGTGTCTCCATCTGAGTGCCACATGGCACCCCATGGTTAGCCACTTTCCGTCTCGAAATGCGTGTCGTAAATGATCTCGGGTCGCCTTGATCGTTTGGTTCAACTAGATTTGGCGAGATGATTCTAATGGCGTGATCCGTTTCGGTCATCCGAGGTCTAGAAAGATCTAGGGTTTATGCATCTGGTTAGGGTAAATTACCGGTCGCTCATTTTAAAAAAATCGCTTTTCGGGTTTCACGGGAAGTCTGGAATTCCTCTCCCTCATCCCTGGGAAAAAAATCAGCCCTTTAGAATGAGGACAAACTTCTTCTAAAAGGGATCCAATCACGATAATTTTCACTTGAAGATCATGTATAGGGGTTAGACCTCACAGCTTCGGTGATTTTTCCTTTCCTTTCGATTTAGACAGTGATCCCCTCCAAAATTGGCTTTTTTGCTTAGGAAGCTTCCTAAGGATGAATCAGGTTAAACGTTGCGGAAGAGCTCTTGCAAACAAATGTTGTCTTTGTGAAGAGGATGAAGAGACAATAGACCATTTGTTAATTCATTGCAAGAAAGCTAGGATGCTTAGGGACCTTTTTTTGACAATAATTGGGACCAGTTAGGTCTTTCTGCACTCAGTCCTTCAAACCCTTCTAGTATGGCAAGGAGCACCTGTGGGTAAAAACCGAAAAAAAATCTGGATGGTAGCTTCTTTATGTCTTTTCTAGACTTTATGACGGGAAAGAAATAAGGTAGTGTTTGAAAATGGGGTCACCAACGCTCAAGAAACAAAATCTCACTTCTTGAGCAATATGTGGACTTGGGCAAATATGTATGGTGTTGATAACACGAATTCTTTAGAGGGACTTTTGGCTTGGCAGGTGTAGGTAGGGTTCGCCTTAATTTTGTTGGGTTGGTAGGTTTCTCGCAATTTGTTCTCTTTTCTTCATTTTTCTTTTGGCTCCATTGCTGGTTTATATTGTATACTCCAGTGTACCTTTTTGACCTCTTGGTTCTTTTGATCAATATACTATTTTTTTATCGGTAAAAAAAAAGATTCATGTATACCATGAATCTGTTTTGTTCCTTGCTCTTATCCACAAAAGAGACCATGTAAATAGGAGTGTTCTCTTTTGGAGGTGATGTGATAATAATAATAATAATAATAATAATAAGAATAATAATAATAATAATAATAATAGTAATAATAATAATAATAATAATAACTAATAATAATATTATTAATAACAACGACATGACAACAATAACAACAACAACAATAATGTTTCCTTATTAACCAAAAACCATAGATTTAAATATTGTTATAAATTAGACATATCGAAGGTTATGACCATGTAAATAGGAGTTCTCTTTTGGATGTGATGGGAATAGTGGGCTTGGATCATAAATGGATGGATCTAGGATTGCATTTGCATAACTAGCTTTTCAGTCTTGGTAAATGAGGTTCCTCAAGTTTTTTCCAGAGTATAAGGAGATTGCGACAAGGGGACCCCTTATCCCCTTAGCTTTTTGTATTGGTTATGGAAGCTTTAAGCTCTCTATTGAAACAAGTGATGGAAAGTGGTTTCATCTCATGATTTAGGATGGGAGAGGGAGGTAGAGGGTTAATTCTCACCTCTTATTTGCAGTGGCTTTCATAATCCTTGTCATATCAATTTTACTTATTTAGCATATGTTTCCTTTATTTGAGGCTTCATTAGGTTTGAAGGTCATTTGAGTGAGAGGGGACTTATTTTTGCTATTTTATTATTATTATTATTATTATTGTTAAGTAAGAAAAAATGGACTTATTAAAATGGTAGATGTATCTTCTTTTTCATCCTTGCCTTAGATAAGTCAAACAACTCAAGTGTTTGCCAATCCAATATTGACCACCTTCCTCTAAAGCTCTGAATTCTCTTCTAAAATGGTCCTCAGACAATAAGTCAAAGGAGCAAACTCCACAAATTCGAACTACCCTCTTCTAAACTTCCTAGAAATGCTCTCTCATTTTCTGTTGGTTCATCTGTCCTTGTAATCTTGAAGAACACCAACGCCCGAAGAAAAAAAAATTTCTCCACTTTTCTAAAAAAGTAATCCTTCTCTAGCTGTGAAGGGCTGGGGCATGATAATCACCACACCTTTCTAAACTAAGAGTTTTACTATAGCCAGGCCTGTAGGCCCGATCAACTTGATAGGTGTTGGGCACTTTCAAATGACTATTCTCATCCATATCCTAACTGGAATGATGTCTCGTCTCCTTGATCCTCCCCCCTTGATTATTCTTGTATAGGATTGGTTCAAAAGAACTTTTTTTTTTTTTTTTTGCATTTTATTATCTCAGCCTTGCACTCGCACCTCGCCACTACCTCTTGTAGAGGGGACTCTGACGACAAAGAAATCATGTAAAGTGTCTGATCTCGACTTAAGTGCCTGTAACCCTCGGGTATAACGGAAAAGTTGTGTTCCTCTTATGGCTTGAACTCCTAAAAACACTTACAAACTTGCCATTATGGTTGAAACTCACCTCCATCAAGTGAACTCTGGTTTTTCCTTGGTATTTTTTTAGGAAACTCATAAAGCTCTTAAGCTCAATGGTATTCTCAGATGTTCAAGTAACCATCTAGCCTTTTCCTCCTCAAGACCGAAAGAAAAAACAAAGCCCTTGCTCTACTCTATAAAGTTGAGCAAGTACCTCCATACCTGAAGCATGAAGAGTCTTCTTGCCCAGCAGGACCTCCATTTGTTCCTTTGGAACTCTGGTTTCCTTAATAAGCTGGCGAAAGAAGATCGTTGTGTAATGTGTTTGAGGAATAGTTGGAAAAATCTGATTTTGGGTGTTTGATTTTTCCATTCCAAACAAGATCAATTATGGTTGATGATGATGTTGATTATATCTTAAAAATGGAAGAGGCATATAAGTGTAAGGTTGACATGACAAATGTGGTAATGCTTGATGGCTATAGTGGTCTCATCTACTTCAACTTTGAATAATTCGAAATTTGTTTCTTTACCAGATAGTCATACTTATAGTGATTAAAAACAAAAAATTGTATGATAAAAATTTAAAACTATTTTCCTCAGGTGTCTATACCAAGTCCACATTTAGTGCCCATTATATATATATATATATATATATATATATATATATATATATATATATATATATATATATATATATATATATATATATATAGCATAATCTGAGAGGTATACAGTACATGGCTGTGAGAGCGTGTTTCCTTTTTTCTATATAGACTAAAAACCCCTCAAATTAACATAGATTCTGAGAGCCTTACACTTCTCTTGCATCCATGTCACTTTGGATAAATTTGCTCGATAAAATAACTTTTCTTAATGTTCATGATTTAAAAATAAGGGTCGAGTCTGTGACACTGCAAGTGCCTGAGTCATACAAGTAGTAAAATGCGAATGTAAAGTCAGATATCGATTCCCGCAGTGTAGCAATTAAAGATCAAGCTACCTGACTACTAAAATTCCATACTATTTGGACTAAGAACCACGTAGTGAAAGTTTTATCTAAACAACAAAATTAAGATCCTAGACTGTGAATATTGTCAAAATAAGATAAAACAAAAGTAAATGAATAAAATAAATTGTAACTAAAATCTTGGACAGATCTAGTTTCTGTGAAAGCAGCTATCGAGTGAAATACAATAAACGATCAATTCCAACACTAAAGTACATTGCTACATTACGTGTATGGATGGTTTTGTCGAATTTCCCTAAATGTTGGAATTGGATTTCTCCATATTCACGGTTGGATACCCTTGCTTCCTCGAGGAGCAAAGATCAAACCAGCTCTTGTATTCCCAATCTCTTTGCCACAAGATCCCGAGTATTTTTTCTTTCAGTGCTTCACCTATTTCTTGTTGACGGACCTTTTTTGCATTTCCTTGCTTAGGATTTTCACATTTCTACCACTTAATTGATGAAGCAGCCTCGGATCTATGGGTTCGTCCACTTCCCTTGATTAGATCTCAGCTAACACGGGGTTAGGAACTTGCCTTTAGATTAAGGTGAACTCTCTGATTATTTATATTGTTAAATACTCCCCTCCAACTTCAATTATGAGCAAATGGGGGATTTATCAAAATGAACTCTCAGAGCTCAGCAGTTCATCAATGGTAGTCGAGCATACCCAGAAAAGAATTTTCTTAGCTCTCAGGAATCTCCGTCTTTGTGTCACGCAGAGGGCATCCTGGAAATCAGAGTAAGATAAATTCCCTCAACTGGTATTCGGTACTACTATTGGGAACTTATAAATTCAAAAACGACACCAAATAAGTAAGCAGACCCCCAAATTAGTTCTCCATATTTATTAGGGAAAGGCGTAACTAAATGTAAATCAAATCCAATGATTTGCAGCTCAGTCTTGCATTACAAATTAAATGGAGCGATCACGTACAACCCTTTGTAATTGCAATAAGCGAAGAAATGAATTCCAGAAATTTATGCAGATTTCATAAATTTTCAAGCAGTATTCTAAGAAAAATAATAAAATAAAATTTCAGCTCATCACTCTACACCTGTGATTCATGACTTCAAATCCTGAAAAAAATAAACTAAAAATAAAAATAAAGAAAAGAAATAAAAATCTACTCTAAACTATACACTGAGTTCCTCTCCTTTCCCCTTTTTCTAGGTAGTGAAGAATGAAACTTAACTTTACTATTCTAACATTGTCTATTTATACTGTCAAAAGGAGTTGGGCCAAATCCCCAAAAAGTTCAAGGTGGAATTCCCGAAAAGCCTAGCTCTTTGTCTAATAATCGCGACCTCAAGTTGATGTCGCGACATGAATTTCCCTTGGTTGCTCTTGTTCAGTCGACTTCTACATTTGCTTCTGTTGCAGCAGTTCGCTATTCAGCTGTATGGATTATTAATTGGCGACATCGTTTGTAATTAGCGACCTTATTTACTTCGGTGTTTCTCTAGAGTTGATGTCGCGACCCGCGGTTTTATGTCGACATCGTCCCGCTCTTTCTCTTTTCCGGCCGAGTTTTGCGACCTCGGTTTTTAGTTTGTAGGATGACTTCAGGTTGTGACTTTCTTTTTCTGGTATGATTGTGTTGGTCTTGTCTTCACGAGGTTTCAATTTTATGTGCGACATCGAGGTAGATGTCATGACCTCTTTATCTTTGCCCATTTCTTTTTCTAGTCGCAACCTCGGTTCTTTGTTACAGCGATTTCCTCCTTCCCTTTATTCCGGTCGCGACCTGAGGTGATGTATGACCTCATATTTGCTCTTTTACGTGCGTGTAGTCACGGTGCTCAAAAGTAGTTGCGACCTTGATTTCTTACGCTTTCGACTCTTCTAGCCCGGTGCCTTCAATGATGGTCCGCGACATACGTTTACGATCCTTGATTAGTAAATGGTCACAACTTCAGTTCTTGGCAAGGGCTTCGGTTTGGCTTCAGGTTGCGACCTCCTTTCAACCTCTATTTTTTGTTGCAACTTCAATCTTCCTATTAAGACCCTAGTTCCTGTATGTCGCGACCTCAAATGGAGCCTTTCATTTAAAAACTAGTTGCAACTTCATTTACTTGCAAAGACCTCTCTTGTGGTTTCATTGACGATCCACGTCGCGACATCAGAGTGACGTCGCGACCTCAGTTACATTCAATTGGCGTGAAACACTCGATTGTGATGTCGCGACCTCTCCCTTTGTTGCCTTGGTCATCCTCAAATGCGCCAACCTCAATCTTCAAGTCACAACTAAACTCACATCGGCTGGGTTACCGATTCTGCGACTTCAGTCCTTGTAATTTGGTCTCTCTTAAGTTTCTTTGAGATTTTAACCTGTTTGTATTTTCTGCAAAATTAAATTTGAAGTAAAATATCCCCACATTTCTGCATACAAATCCAACATTTATCTTATAATATGCTCTGAAAAATGGATTAAAAAATCTAATGAGTTTTTGGACTCATCAAATTCCCCAAACTTAAAATTTTGCTTGTCCTAAGCAAAGAAAGAAAAAATTGTTTGTCCTCGAACAAAATAAACAAAATTTTAAGGACATTTTAAGTTCATACACAGTCTTTTCTTATTCCCACCTTCTAACTTGAAATAGGAGATAAGCGACATCATTTTAAATTCGGTTTCGATTCCAAGAATAGAAATGATATACTTCTATCACAAATTTCTTGATGAAATAATATAAGTAAGCAGTTTATTCAAACGAGTCTTGTGCATCTGTGTGTGTGCGAGGTCTTAATCATTTCATCTTCATGTTGAATTTAGTTAATCTTCTAGGAGTTTTCTTGGACTGTTGGTCAAAGTCCCATAGGCTTGTTTTTCATATTGATCTCCACTAATGTAGGTAAATTCAACCTTCAAGATTAATGAGGTCTTTCAGGCTTGTAATGTTGGGCTTAGGTAATTGGGTAGATAATGGGAAAAATTTAAGTTGCAAATCACCCAGTTTCCACCTTTTCTTTGCACTTGTTGCCTTCAGCTTTCACCATTTTCCTTCTTTGTACTTGTTGATTCTCCTCATTCTTAGCCCCTAATTCATCTTTTTAATTCTTTTAGCAGAATTTTAATTTCCATATGCGCTATTCGGGCAGTTCCTTTTTTTCTTGAACTCTTTTGCTTCGGTTTTCTAAGGTTGGGAATAGTGCAATGTTTTGTCTTCTTAGGCTTTTGATCACTCTTAGAGAGACACTTTGGGCTACTTAACTCCCATACCCGGTTAATTGATAGGGTACTAGGTGTTAAAACACCCCTCTGACTTAATTGTTCCAAGAAATAGGCCCTGAGACAAAACTTATTCCCTTTTTCATTAATTTCTGCTTCTTTACTTCTTCACCTCATACCTCGTAACATTTGGAAATATTTTTCCCCCAGACTTGTTTCTTCCTTTATAGTAGACTTTTTCTGTACTGGAAACTGGATAATTTGGGCTCTTTGCTGCAAAATTATTGCAAGGAAGGGAATTTTGGTTTAGTTCTTTGTTTTATTGAGAAATAAGGCTCGTTTGGCTCGAATCAGAACTAGAGGATATGCTTTAGCATATATTGAGGGTAGGCTTGGAAAAGCTCAAACTACCAAGGATGGCCTCTATCACTTCTTGTTGGCTGTTTGCACCTAAGATTTCGCCTCAATCAATAATCTAACAAGTTCTAGGACTATGGACTCTTAATCCTGAATTTCCCAGAAGATGTTCCTAATTCCTCTCAAAGTTTCATGAGTTTTGTTGACCAAGTGTATTATTTCTTCAAAACATTTACTTATTCACTGTCTACTTACATTATTTCAACCAAGTGATTTGTTCCTTCAGCAATAACCATTTTTCCAATTTTTGCAATCTAAACTGAATTTAAACAACGCAGGTTGCAACTCCTAATTTCCAGTTTACTAATCTAGCCCTTATTTTTCCTGCATTTTTCTTGGGAAAGAACATAATTGTTTATTTGATCATTGTATAGACAAGGCACTCATTCTTTTCATGCTAAACAGGAAATGACACAAACACAAAATTTCTCAAGTCATGTTCATCCATCAATAAACATCCAATTATTCACAATCAAATTTTTTTCATTCAACAATGGAAAAGCAATCCAACAAGCGAAAAGAGTAACTATAAAATGAAAATTCAATCAAACAAAGGACAATTTGGATGAACCAAATGGATTTCTATTAGAATTTTGGGAATGTATATATTGATAACATGCTAAGAAAAACTTTCAGTTTCCCTTTCTTCTTTTGTAGGCCTTTTTAGGTATTATGTTGGGAGGATCTACATCAAAACTGGCCATGCTGGGATCAAACTTAGGAAATTTCATTTCAGATGTTTGTCTCTCTGAGGGGAATTTCTTTGCCTTTTGCAGATATCTCATTGTTTAGTTGCACTGCATGTATGAGTGTGTCTTGTCTCTTTCCCACTTGATTAACTGTTCCTTCCACCTCGGAAATACATTCTAGCAGTTTGGACAAGTTCTGATTGATCAAGTCCATGCTCTCCAACCAGGTTTTTCTTCTATACTCATCATTTATTCTTCCAAGCTTTGCTGATCTCTTTCTTTCATTAATCTCTTGAACTCCTTGAACATTTCTTTGTATAAATGCTTGAACCCATCAATCTTCCTTAGCATGTTATTCTCCATTTCTGTCTCTTTCTTCTTCAGTATATTCAGCAAATCAGCATCCCTTTTGAATTGATTATTATAAAATGCTTGCATGCTTGTCTTTATTCTTTCCATCATCTTTTCTTCTTGTTTCTTCAGTTCCTCCTTGTGTTCTTCTTCTCTGATCCTCCAGTTTTCTTCCCACGTATCTTACTCCACTCTTAGGCTGCAGCTTCCATAAATTCTTCTTTGATCTGTTGCTGCCTTTCCCATTTCAGTTCTCTCTCATCCATCTCCTTTTTCATTGCTCTGAGCATTTCCATGATTTCAGTATTTTCTTCTCTGCTCCTAGATCCTTTTGCTTAAGCAGGCAATTGTTCCTGTACTTCTGGAGATGAAGGATGGGTTGGGCTTACCCTGAAAGGTTCTTCTTACGCTTAGGAAGATCTTGTCTGGCCGCTTCCATATTTCTCTTCTATCATTTTTGCATTTGTCTCTGCTTTCTGTTTCTGCGTCTACTACCATCACCTCCTTGCTCTTTCGGCTGGGTCCACTTTGTCACTCACAATCGAGTTGGGGCTTCGAGGACATTTTCTTAACTTCCTCCAATTTCCCTTCACCCCTGCCCGGAGACAAAAAAGTCACGGCTGTAGTGGTAGGGTGAGGGATCAGTCCTCTCTTATTGCTGTGGTGGTATCCTCTGATTGAATCTTCGTCAAAAATGCTATGTTTATTTTGTATCGCTGAAAGGCATACAAAAGGATGGCTTCTGCTCTACGTGAGCAAGGTGTTTAATAGGCACTATTACCAAAACATATGAAGTAAACCAAACCTTTGCTTCTTGATTCTGACTCCCTTTTGATGGCATGGTGGGGGTTCTTCTTTGTGACCTCCCATTTCCCTGCTCCTCCAGTCAACCAATTCAGTATCTTTTCATAATTGGGATTTTCTATCAACTTCTTATACTTAGACCCGTGCTTAAAATCTCTCAATTTAAACATTTCATTAATCCTTCTTTCCCCGAAGGGCACCCAGACACCTCTAACATAAACTGAATCATCCTTCATTCCCATCATATTTGCATAGAATTCCCTAGCGAGAAAGTGAAAATCTGGCGCCTGTGGTCATGAAATCTGACCTCTTTTCTCCTATTACTTCAAAAATGGGGATAGTTTGCCAAAACCTCTTTCGCACACAAATTCCTTGTCAAACATCACCTTGTTCCACAATTCTTGAGCTTCTTTTTACACGAAGTCCTTTTCTTCTTCTGTTGCCTCTTTCTCTGGTTGCTCAAAATCCTCTGGCTAGTTTCCTTTTTCAACATTTCTTTCTTCCTCAAGTTGAGTTTCCGTCTGTATCTCTTCCACTGCCTCGACACTTTCACGCATGATTTCGTCGATCAGTCTATTAAGATTTGCGACGTTGTCTTGATTTGCTACCATTAGTGAAGAATTGCGAGGGTATTGCTTTGCTATCTGGTTCTAGGGTTTCAAGATTCAAGAAGATGGATGCAGAAGTGGAAAGGTTGGTATGAATTGCAGTTTAATGGAGTTTTGAATGGAACAGATGTTGGGCTCAATGTCATGATTGCGATTTGGGGGTCGCGACATTAAATGTTAAGCCTCTTAATTATTGATTTTATTTTCAAGGAATCCTATTTTTAATGCTGGAATACCCAAAATGAAAGGTTTAAAAGCCTACTTTTATTGAGTTTTGGATTATTCTGGTCGCAACATAAAGATTTTTGTTGCGACCTAAAATGTGGTCACGATAGGGAACTTTATGTTGCAACATAAAGATTTTCTTTCCTTGCTTTATTTTAGTCGTGACCTCAGTTTTACTGTTTCGACTTTCTTTTCTACTTTATTGTTTCCACATCCAGCATTCTTGGTTGCAACTTTTGGATTAGTGTTGCGACAAGAAAAATTTCAGGTCTCCCTGAACAATCAAATTCATAGCAACTTCAATTTATTCAAATCCAATCAAAACAACTACAACTCAATTCATCTTCATCATGCAAATATTCAACAAATCATCCACTATGCATCATATTCAAAATTTAAGCACCAGAACAAAATAAAATTCCCTGAACTTTCAATCATGTCTCGAGACAAAATTTAAATAAAATCAAGAAGATTATACTGCCCCTTTTTGTCTCTTATGCCGATTGAAGTTTGATTGTAGATGCTCTCCCTTTTGCACATCTTTCATTGTCCTGCAAAACTAACAAAAATATTTACCTACTCTTCAATCAAATATGAATCAAATTACACAAAGCTATTAGAAATTTAAACACAAAAATTATAAACTATAACAAGAAAAACTTAAAACAAACTGATGTGGATTGCCTTCCACAAAGCAGCTCAATTTTTAGTCTTTAGCTGGACTTGCTGCTGCCATAGTTCTGTTTCTTCAAATTTTCTCATTGAACTAAGAGTCATTCTTCTAATTGCTTTCTCCTAAGGTAGTGCTTTAATCTCTGACCATTAATTTTGAATTCCTCATGATTGCTGGTTCTAGGGTGTCCCAGCGCCCCCAGGTGTGTGCTTGATACTTCTATATAGCAATTCCACTCCCATTTAGTTTAAACTCACGGAAGAGTCTTAGTCTGAGTTGAATAACGGACGATCTCCTACCTTGAATTCCCTCCTCAAAATTAGTTGATCATGCCATTTTTTTGTTTTATCTTTGTAGGTCTGGCACTATCTTAGAGCTTCATTCTCAAACTCTTCCAATTCCATTTATTGGAGTAGCCTCTCTTCTTTAGCAGCCTTGAAATCAAAATTTAGCTAACGATGAGCCCACATGGCTTTATATTCTAGCTGAGGTAGATAGCAAAGGTTTTCAAAGACAAGCTTTGTATGGGACATTCCAATGGGAGTTTAAAAGCGATCCTGTATGCAGAGTGCATCGTCAAGCAGACCAATCTCTTCTCTTTGGAGCGAGTTAATTGCAGTAGGTTGAGCGGAATCAACAATATTTATATCCTAAGTTCCTCCTCTTTGCCGTAGTCAAACTCTTTGCGGTATGGCAGTCTAGGGTCGAACACGGGGATGGGTTTTCATCCTAGGAATGATTTGCATAAGTGTGAAAGGTAAAGGCTTTCTATTTGGATTTTGGATTTGTTTCAAAAAGCAGTGTGGTAGTTTGAAAACTGAATGGCGCTAAAGGCCCGAAAGTGATGGCAGAAAAGGTAACTTTGAAGATTTAGGTCACTAGCCCCACGATAACATAGGGCAAACAAGTGTCTGGGTTTTATCCTCGCGTACCGACAAGCGACCTATAGTCCAGCCATAGCGGATCTTTGTTTAACTAGCAAGAGCTAACCTAAGTCACTCTATTTGAATTGACACGGGTAACATGCATCTCGGCCCCTTCCGGTTTAAAACCCTGACATTCCAACATCATTTGGTGTGGCTCGTAAAAGACCATCCCAAAAACCACCAGTGCATCAGCAATAAAGTATACCTTGTATCTAAAGCATGGTAAGTATTGGCGAATTAATGACATTAAATGATATTCAACCCTGGGTTTGAGAAGATAGGAGCCATAAAATCGAGTACTGTAGCATTCGACACATGAGGACAACTGTAGTTGCCTGACCAAGCTAGCTACCTTCCTCTTCAAAGAAAGAGCAGCCAAGCATCTCTTGAGTTGTCATCCTCGAAGGGTTGTTTAGTAGCCTAGAAAATGAGAGAAAGAGGAGAGAGAAGAGAGAAAACCAAACCCTAAGTGAAAGCTGCGAAGATATTTACATAAAGTGAAAATTTGTGCCAAAAGATTGTCTCCCAAGTTAGCTTGCTTAGGGTTACAAAAACTAAAGATTAGTTTTATATAGGCCACCCATTATGTGAAACTACAATAAAAAACTGGCACATTTTGGCTAAAATAAGGAACAGTAACACACCAAAATGAAGTCGGTTTGCATTAATTACAAAGGATGACAAGGCGAATGATTTCGCTAGGGCAGACGATTTCGCTGAGCGCGAAAATTTGTCGTAGCGAAAATTTACGTAGGTAGCTGGTACTGCGAAGATAAATCGGATAATTCACATTTAGGCAGCAATTTCGCTAGCTAGCGAAATTTCACTAACAAGCGAAATTTTTTAGGTGATAAGCGAAGCGCATTTTTCGCTAGAAGGCAGTCAGTTAGCGAAATTTTAGGTCTAAGCGAATTTCACAATTTAGCTAGGATTACGAAATTTTAAAGCTGTGATTCTGAAATTTTAACGTCTGATGTGTTCGCAATCATGCAGCGAAGAATTCCTGGAATTGCTGATCACTTCCTTTGCATAGCTCTTTGCTCACCCATCTGCACGAAAGCTTTATCACTTTGCCTTCATTCTTTCTTTGATTTTTTAGTATGTTTGATGGGCGATGAATGGGTTTCAATCTTCATGGTTTTAGCATATGCGATATTGAACTCTCAAATCACGCAAGCACACTTAAAACAACGAAAATAACCTCTGCTGACAAAGTGATACTAAGAACACTGAACACTTCCAGATTGGTATAATTGGCATGATTAGTGCGCAAAAAGCACTAAAACCTATCGATATAGGGCTCAAAATAGCACTTTTTGGGTGTAATCACACACACAACGAAATGTTGCTGATCCCTTGCTTGATCACAGCAAAGGAGATTATGCAGTGATTCTCGAAAAGTTTATGATTGAGGTGTATATACATATAAGCAGTACCTTTAAAGCGAAAAATTATTAAGTTTGAAAACACGCCATGAAAGAGCCAAAGCCATGCAAAGAACAATTTCCAGGTCAATAATGGTTCATGATTCTCAACTAAAATTTCCACCAAAGTCACAATGGTTCTTTATGTAGCGGTCCGAGCTTGATAAATTGTAAAATTGTCCCTACGACCTTGGCATGGCCTTAAAACATTGAACAACCCTAGATAAGAGATAGTTACACTTTTTTTCTTTTATTCAACTACATTGTAGGGTGCAATGCTTAAATTCGACTTCACCAAAGTCCGTGTAGCGGTCCACCATTGACTCCCGACGATTAAGGTTTAGGGCATAAAGCGAAGGATCACGCGACCACAAACTCTACAGGCTTCACCCCGGACTCCGAATGACTTCGAAAATCAAGCACCTACAAATCGTTAAACTCTACCTATCCACCCATGTAACGAACACTAAATCGATGACTCCCAACCAATTAAGGCTTAGGGCATCGGGCTTCAAAGGCTTTCACCATACACCCCTCGGACCGTGTTCGGGTTTCAAGGCAAAGTGTCACGACTTTATTTTTCTTTTTCTTCTCTTCTTTTTCTTTTTCTTTTTGCTTTTTGGAAGACTACATTGGTCTTCAAATGTGGGTAACACAAACCTATCCTAGGTTGCCAACATGCCTAAGGCCGGCTACTTATCTGAAAGTGAAAGAGGCGACTTCATTTGGCCATTTATTGAAACAATGCGGTGTGCGTGTGAATTAGCAAGAATGTTCAAGTTAAGCATCTTCCGGAACTTCAAGTGACCAAAAATTATATCAAACATGGAATTTGTTCTAACATAAAGGTGACAAAGCGGTTTCAAATTTTTTTCCATTTAAAGCGATTCAATTGTCGATTAGGCAATTCAATTGTTCAATTAGGCTCAATTCAATTGTTCAATTGAAGCAATTCAATTGTCAATTGAAGACAAAAAGCGATTACACATAAGATGGAGCACAGTATGCAAAAGTGTGTATATATATACTGAATAGTTGATATAGCCAAAATGGCTGAAGTACATGCATACAGCTAAACATCTGAAAATATCCTTTGCCTACTATGGCTAATACATGAATCTAATCAAAGTGGTAAGTAGGTTGATAAAGTGGTAACTATAAAATCATAAAAGAAACTAACCACCTCCAGCTGCTTTGTGGTGAGGTGGTGAGTCTGTGATTCTTCTTCTTCGCGTGACCCCGCATCGATGATGCGGATCTCTTTAGCTGCTTTTGTAGGCTCCGCCCCATACGTCGGGAACCGCGAGGGAAGACCGGTGAAGTCATAATCTGGCTGCGGCGTGGGTGACTTTGGGCGACCTCGATCTGCTCTGCTGGTAGGCGCTAAGAATAAATAGCATGCATCCCGCACCCATTTATCTCGGTGGCATGAGCGATACTCCGTGAGATGATGTGAGGTATATGATGGGCGAGTATCGAGTTTGTAGCTGCGTGTAGTATGTAGGAGGAGATGGAGGGGCGGATGCGGTCGGACTCCTCGTATCTCGGGCTCGGGGCATGCATGTCGTCTGTGGGAGTCTCGGCCACTTGATCAGGTACACTATACGGTCTAACTGCCCGGAGGAGGAAAGATCGAGCATGGTCATCTTTCCTCCGGTGGGGACTAGGAGCATCGGATCCTCACCTCTCAATCTGGGCTCCTGGGAATCCCAAATGCTCAAGAACACGACGAGGAGTAGTCACGGCATCGTGTGGAAGACATGGCTCGAACCGGGCCCTTCCGATGGACCTTCTCCTCAATGCATCAAGGGTCATCCACCCATTTCAGAGAATTTGAACCGGTATCCACTTGAGATCCGGTAAGAACCTCAAGATGGCTCCCCTCCATTTGTACATAATCTTTGCTGTGGGAACAATTTAGTCCTCAATAGGTGGTCAATCAGCAGCATCTGAGGTGGGAGCTGCCTCCTGAAGAGTACTGGCCCCGTTGTGATGTCTCTCGGGCCCGATGTCACGAACCATCCGGCCCGGTGGGTGGGCCCCGGCTTTCGATAACCCTACTGCATTGGCCGGCGGTATATACGGGCCCCTAAAACGATGAAATATGCGCCGCTCACGAGTACTCGGTCGATCATCTATAGAGAAGCCCCGAAGCTCGCGCGGACAGTGCACTCACGAGATATCATCAGTGATAAAGCTGCAGCCTGCGGGGGTAATATCTTGTCTCGGGGTCATGAAGGCCGGCGGGAATGATCCTCAATCAACCTCACTTAGAATCCACAGACACAGGATCAGCCCTCAATGGCTGGGACTTCATAGAATGACTCGTGAAAATCCCTCGAATGTAGTGCAGTATTCCCCGGAATGGGGTGCCCTACGAACAACGGCCTCCTGATCCTGGAAGCAGGCGACAACTGAGGCGATGATGTCGTCTCTGCAGCTGACGTGGCTGGAGATGGCGGAGGCCGGGATGAGGATGACTCACCCGGGCCTGATGTGCGGGCCGGCAAGTAGGTCCTCCTAGCTCCTCGGGGTGCGAGGCGACGGGGCCGGGGTCCTGTCAGTCGATATCGTCGAAATCCACTGAGGCTCCTCGGTCTTGCCCTCGGGGACCGGTGATGGTCTTGGAGCCGGGACCGGGCTGAGCCTCGCTCAGTGTCTTGAATCGACCCAACGGCGAAGCGGGACCCACCCCTAAATCTACGAACCATAATGCGTAGTGAGTCACTCTAAAATGGGCTCTTGACAACTCGGGGCTCGCTCGCTATAAACTCACACCGGCTCTGTAATAGCCAAATGAATTTCGGTGGGCGGCTTAAATTTCTTGGGCGAGGGGCAAGACTGGTGAGCGGATAGTGTGAGCCGCAGTGAAGTGTGATGGCCAATGGCGGTAGTGAAAATTTCGGCGGTGACCGGCATCCGTGAGCGGATCGAGAACAGCGAGCTGATGGCTCGAGAGATCGATCGTGGTCTTGTCAATTTGGTACAACGGCTCATTTTGTGATGGTGTAATGATCAGACGGGAACCACGGCTCATTGGTGAAAACAGGCGACAAGTGCACGAGACTCTGGCCAGGGGATGGCTCGGCGGCGCTTGTTGGGCACTTCTAGTCATGACAAAAATTTGGGAGGGGAAAACAAAAGGTGTGAAGAGCCAAGAACCCCCTCCCCTCCTCTTATAGGAAAAGCGAAGTAGCCCAGGAAGGAGTCTTTTCCTCAATTTTAAGCTATTATAGCGAATTTGGGATTATCTGCGTCACCTTACGCACCTCAAATGGCCCCCGACTTAATATTATTAATATATGAAATAAAAGATTATTATAAAAATTATTATATACTATAATTAAAAATTTAATATAAAGTACTATAATATATAAACAAAATTACTAAAAAGGGAAAACTGCTAATTTAGGAAACTTTCTAAAAAATAACTAAAATTATTGAAATTGACTAAATTAAAATAAAAACAAAATTTATTGAATTGCAATTTGGTTTGTGAGAACATAAATCAGCTCAATTTCAAAAATTTACTCAAGGAGAATTGAGAGAATGATCTCCTCAGCCTACTTGTTAGCGTGAGGTGAGCTTCATGGTGTTGGGTGCCCAATTGTTGACTTGGTCCTCACTGATGGATTCTGACTTGGTCAATTGCCTTGCAGTGGGTGTTGATGGTAGGACCAAAATCTCTTCTTCACCTTGGTTGACTATTCCTTGCAATTCCTGGACACTAAGCTTTCCTGCATACTGACCATTTGAAACAACTTCATCAGAAATTTGATTTTCATTTGCTAGCAGTTTGTGTTTGTTGTTCAGATGGGGATATGTTCAACTCAGTCATGTTACCAAGGTAAGTTGCATGACTCCATTCCGATGACTGATAATTGCATTGGCGGTGGCGAAATGAATATTCAAGGATGGTTAATTTACATGATTGGGCTCATTTGCAATTGGCTCGGTGTCAAGCACTACAAAATCTACTGGGTAGTAGAATTTGTCTACCTTCACCAAGACATCCTCAACTATTCCCTTAGGAATCTTCACCGATCTATCGGCCAATGAAAGTGTGATATTGGTAGGTTTAAGTTCACCCGAACTAGCGCGTACACGAGGAATACGGCGGTGAGTTCTGCTTGTCTTTAAATCAGCAATGATTTGCTCATGCAATTCCCGCAATATTTGCGGGGTGTGGGAGATCACGGATCCTTGTATTTGACGGGGTTCTTGCTTTGGATTATAGCGAAGCATTCGGTGAGAATTGCCTTTCTCAATACCTAATCCCTTCTTAATTGTGCAGATCTTTGAAAATTTTGCATGGGGCACTTGTTTGATTATGTCAAAGAGGTATGTTGACTTTTACCCTTGTGGGAGCTTCTAGAATGCACAGCCCGTTGGGATGCCTTTCTTGCCTCTAAGTGCTTGGGAAATGGAGGTGGCATGTTGTATTTCATTAGGTCCTCCTTCGAGGAGAATATGCAGCTCCATTTCTTCTCCTTTCCCTAGTTTCTCAGCGAGGCTTGGGCATGGGGTGATCGACCTCTTTTCACTCCTAAGGGTTGATTATAGCCGCTGCCTTCATCCATTCTGGTGTTGGATGATCCTGCCTCATCGTTCCCTTTGGGTTTGGCGGAGTGTTGAGAGAACTTCCTCTCTCCTATACCTCCAGAATATTGTTGATCTTTGTGATTGAGTTCTGTAGGGTTGTCAATTTTTTTGTTTAGATTGCTCTCAAGCCCATCTATTCTCTTGTTCAGTGTGCTCTCTACAGTATCAATCCTTTGTGCCAGTTGCACATTGATCCCTTTTTGTTCTTCCACAAAGTTGCCTACCACCTTACTCAAATTTAAAATGGCTTGTTCCCTGGGAAGAATGGGGATAATTAGTGGTTGTATATTGATATTAGGAACCAAAGCGTGGTTTGGCACTGGAGTACATAGGCGGGAGTGGGCTTCGAGGAAGGTTAGGGTGATTCCTCCAATTGGGTAGGTATTTCCATATGGGGCATTAGGTTGTAGTGGCTTGTAATGTCTACGGTGTTGCACATTCTGACGTCAAATCCTTCATTGGAAGGGGCCGTAGGACCTTTGTTCTCTTTGAATGCTGCGAGAGGGTGGAAATTGGTGCGAGGGATTGGCTTGTGCGGGATTTTGATCCTTTGCTTGCACTTCATGGAGCCTTTTCCTTCAAGCTCCTCTACCTTCCTAGCTAAGGTTGAAATTCTGGCTTTTCATTTTCTATGTCCTGCAGCGATTATAAATCCCTCTACTGGGTTGGCTGAGGGCCTCATTGTTTCCATTCCCTAGGGTTTGGCTCATCCCAACCCTTAAGTTTCAGCCATAATTCAAGAAATCCATGGCTTCATCGAGTGCTTGCAACAAAAATCTCCCCACACACACTTAGTTTCAAAAGGTACCTCATGGCGGAGACATACCATGAAATGGTTTACCAGCATCCATGTATCAAACCCATGGTGTGGCATGCAGCGAGTGATCTCCATAAATCTTGACAGTCAAACCTCTCACCATCTTGAAATGCAAAGTGTAAATTTGTCTCTTCAAATTGTTGGTCTTATGAACCTTTGAAGAATTTTAAAACTGCATGCGGCTATTTAATTTCTTATGGTTCTAGGCCTCAGTGAGTTAAGCCAAATCTTGGCCTTGTCCTTTAGAGTCAATGGAAATGCTTTCAGCTTAAGCAAATCCATGTCAATCATACCTTCCTTAAAGGTTGTGCAAACTTCCTCAAAATCCCTTATGTGAGTGTATGGATTTTCATTTTCCATACCATGATATGTAGGGAGTAGAGGTACCAGATGAGATTTGGCTGCTTGCTACATCTTGACGGGAGAATTACGATACGAGGAAGGGGCACTAACTCCTAGGAGGGTGAATATAGTCCCTCATCGATCATAGAACATTGGATTCATTAGAATTTTTGGTATTTCTGGCGTTCCTCGGGTGGGGGATCCATGTTTTCACTATGTGTACTGATGGTGTCTTGATCCTTTGTAAATCTACGTTATTCCTCTTGTCCCGGTCTTTTGCATACAAAACTATTACACAAAATGAGACACACAAAAAGCACAATCCAACTTGCAAAAAGGGTTATTGTTAGCTAAAATAAAAGCGGCGTATAAAAAAACAAAAAGCAGTCTGGAGTTCTTTACTTAGTGATGAACACTTGCGATTCTGGTATTTGGATTACAAAAGAGTTAAAAAGGTTACCTTCACTTGTGATGTTGATCACAAGTACACTTCAACTCATCAAACGTAGTTTGGCACCATCCCCGGCAACGGCGCCAATTGATTCGTGCCACAGTAGGTTGAGCGGAATCAACAAAATTTATATCCTAAGTTCCTCCTACTGCCAGTAATTATTTCTTGCCGATATAGCGGTCTAAATTCGAACAGGGATGGGTTTTCATCCTAGGAATGATTTGCATAAGTGTGAAAGGTAAAGGCTTTCTATTTGGATTTTTTGGATTTGTTTCAAAAGCAGTGTGAGTGGTTGAAACTGAATAAATTTGTAAAGACTGAAAGTGATGTGTGAAAGGTAACTGAAGATTTAGGTCGCTAACTTGATAACATAGAGGTAATAAAGTGTCCTCAGGGTTTATCCTCGCATTATGACAAGCAACCTATAGTCAAGCCATAACCGGATCTTTGTTTAACTAGCAAACCTAACCCTAGAATCACTCCTATTTGAGTCAACACGAATTAACATCCATCTGACCTTTCGGTTTTAAAGCCACAACATTGACATCATTTCGGTGGCTCGTAAAGACCATCTAAAAACCCTTGATTACATCCCCAGCAATAAGTATCTACTTGTATCTAAAAGCATGGTAAGTATTGGCCAAATTAATGACATTAAATGATATTCAACCTAGTTTGAGAAGATGGGAGCCATAAATACGATTGCACATGGCATTGACACATGAGGACAACACACCCAAGCGCCTGACCAAGCTAGCTACCTTCACTCTTCAAAGAAAAGAGCAGCGAGCATCTCTTGAGTTGTCATCCTCCAAGAGGGTTGTTTGTAGCCCTAAAAATGAGAGGAAAAGAGGAGAGAAAGAAAACCGACCTAAGTGAAAATCTGAAGATATTTACATAAAGTGAAAATTTATTGCCCGAAAGATTGTCTCCCGAGTTAGCTTGCTTTGGGTTACAAAACTAAAGGTGGTTTATATAGGCCACCCATTATGTGAAACTGTAAAGCCTAACATTTTGGCTAAAATAAGGAGGACAAGGAGTAATACACCAAATGAAGTGGTTTGCATTAATTACAAAAGGATGACAAAAGGCGAGACAATTTCGCTGGGACCAGAGCGATTTAAGCTAGGCGCGTGAGAATTTAGCTAGCTAGAAAATTTAGCTAGGTAAGCAGTACAGAATCGCGAAAATCGGATAATTTCGCTGGAAACGCGGCAATTCGTAGCTAGCGAATTTCATTAACAAGCGAAATTTTAGGTGATAAGCGAAAGCGCATTTTTAAGCTAGGAACCGATTAGTTGGCGAAATTTTTTAGGTCTAGCGAGAATTTCACGAATTTCGCTAAGTTGAAAATTTTCGCTATGATTCCGAAATTTTCGCAATCAGCGAAATTTTCGCAATCATAGCGAAATTCCTGGAATTCTGATCTTGTTTGCGTAACTCTTTGCTCACTATCTTTTGACTTTTATCACTTTGCCTTCATTCTTTCATTGATTTTTGGTATGTTTAATGGCTGATGAATGGGTTCAATCCTCATGGTTCAGCATAGCATCACGATCTGAACTCTAAAGTATGCAAAACTGCAAAACAACCAAAATAACCTCCCAAAAGCGATAAGTGATACTAAGAACACTGAGCGCTTCAATTGGTATAATTGGCATGATTAGTCTGTAAAGCACTCAAAACCACTCCCGATAGGGCTCGAAAATAGCACTTTTGGGTACTAATCGAGGAACTCCTCATAGTCTTTCAAGAATTTCTTTATCTCCTGTTGGAAATTTCGGCTGCCCGTTTGTTTGAGGTGATAAGACAAGAAGCTCATGTGTGTTTGATACCATACCTTCCCATGAGTTTGTCCGACACCTTATTTGCAAAAATGGCTCCTCCATCAGCGATAAAAGTTACGGGTGTCCCAATCTGGCGAGAATATTTCTTTGTAAATCCCACAAAAACATGTGCCATCATTCTTAGGATAATTGCTACCTCGACTATTTTGATCACATAATCCAGGCTAAGTATGTATGTATTTCCAAATGAAGGTGGAAAATGCCTATAAAATCCATTCCCCATTACATCAAATAATTGCACCGCAGGGATACCTTACGGGGGCATTTCGCATGCCTTTGCTGATATTTCCCATTCTTTGGCATTGATCACATAACTTCACCCATTCAAAATAGTCCTTAAAAATAGTAAGTGAGTAAAATCCTGATTGGAGAATCTTGTGGGCTGTTTTGTCTCCTGCAAAATATCCTCCATATGGTGATGCATGTTCTTGTAAATCTTGCTTTGCTCACCTTCGAGTACATCTCCTTATAATCGAATCAGCTCCTCTTTTAAGCGATAATGGGTCGTCCAGGATGTAGTACCTCTTTGTCAATCCTTAGCTTTTCTCTGCTTTGGTAGCTAAATTACGTGGCATAATTCCACAAGCTGAAAGTTCACAATATCGGCATACCCGAGGTGATTGGGTGGCAGCTAGAATAGCTCATCTAGAAAATTTTGCTATTTTCTCTTTCTTCTTCTTATCTGATAGGTTTCTCCACTCTTGACAGTGATCAGCTATCCGTTGTCACAACCGCTCTTGTCTTTATTTCTAAATCAAATTCCTGAAATAACAATACCCACCTGATCAGTCTTGGCTTTGCTTCTTTCTTTGCCATTAGATACTTAATTGCTGCATGATCAGTGTGTATAATAACATGGGACCCTAAAATGTATGGCCTAAAATTTTCATGCAAATATCATGACATCTCACTTTTGTTAGTAAATTAATTTTCACTGAGCTTCGTTAAAGGTTTTCTTGGCATAGTATATTGCGAACACTTTTTCAGCTTTACATCCCCAATCTGACTCCATTGCAAAATCAACGGCATCACACACATGATTTAATTCTACATTCCAATCTGGTTTTGCCATGATGGGAGCTTGACTAATCTAGTTGATTTCTTCAAAGAATTATAGGCGAGATTCATCAAAATAGAACTTAGTATCCTTTTCCGACCAATGCATGAGTAGTCTAGCAATTTTTGAGAAATCTCTGATAAATCTCTCTGTAAAATCCAGCATGTCTTAAGAAACTTCTAATTCCCTTTACTGTAATGGGTGGCATTAAATTTCTTATAATTGAAACTTTTGCTTGGTCTATAGCCTAGCTGCGAGAAATCATGTACCCCCAAAAGACAATTCCTTAAGTAACCATAAAATGGCATTTTCGATTGACTAGATTCTTGTCCTTGCACCTTTGAAATCGCATCCCCAAGTTATGCGACCTTTGTTCAAAAATTTGGATCCATACCTTTGTAAAATCATCCGTGAAGATCTCCATAACTTCTTACGCTTCGTCGAGAGAAATATAGACATCATGCATCTTTGGAAGTACCGAGAGCGTACACAAACCAAATGGCATTCTCCTAAAAGCAAAAGTACCAAATGGGCATGTAAAAGTGGTTTTTCTCTGATCCTCATGCAATGGCAATTTGGTTATATCGAGTATCCATCGAGAAAGCGAAGTGAGGTGTCACGCCCGATCTATCGACATCGATCAATGAAAGCGAGGGGAAAATGATCCTTTCTTATTTGCGGTATTCGAGTTTAAATAGTCAGCCACACACCCTCCATCTGTCCATGATTCTTGCTTAGGAATCGGTTCATTCTTTTGTTCACGATCCACAGTGAATCCACCTTTCTTAGGAACCATACCTTGCATTTCGCCCCGAGAACTATACGATATAGCATATATAAAACCTGCATTCAACCATTTCAGAACTTCTTTTCTAACAACTTCTTTCATCATTGGGTTCAGCCTCCTTTGATGCTCAATAGAAGTTTTTGCATTATCATTCAGCAATATTTTTATTGCATCGCGAAGAATGGAGGGACTGATACCTTTAGATCCTCGATTGACAGCAATAGCTTTGTATTTTCTCAAAATTTCCAGTGACCTGTTCTTCGGCTTGATAAATGCAAGCGATATGATGGCCCAGTTTTCTCTTTTCTGGTTCTAAGAACTCATATTTCAAATGACCAGGCAATTCTTTCAATGTTAACCCTTCTGCACTAGTTTCACTCTTTGCATAGTTATCTTTCGGCTACATACACTACATCTAAATTTGTTTTCATTTATGCACGAGACTGTTTCTTTGTTAAACAAATTTGAAGGCAGTATTTCACAATCAAGACTCTCAAGATACTGAAAATTCATCTAAATTTCATTGATAGAATGTTGAATAATACAGTCATAATTCAATTCAACGTTGAGAAGACTATTGTTTTCTACAGCCATACAACTTTCTGCATCTACATCAGGATGTTCCAAACTCCAGTAATATTAAAATTACCTTACTTTATTTCCCACCCTTAGTGTCAGTTCACATTTTTGTACATCTATCAAGGCAGCTCCAGTTGCTAAGAAAGGTCATCCTAGCAGTAAAGGAACTTGGGTATCTTCCTCCATCTTCATGATAACAAAATCTACTGGGAAGATGAATTCCACTACCTTGCCAATTACATCTTGAGAATACCTTACAGTTGTGCCATTGATCTATCGACCATTTGCAATGTAATTCTTTGTTGAGGTCAAGTTCCCCAACTTAGTCTTTGCTGGCCCGATAGAGGCATCAGGGTTATACTAGCGCGAGTCACATAAAGCCTTGAATTCATATTTCCCGCATGGAGCGGGAATGGTGAAGCGCCGAGGATCCTTCATTTTCTTCGGGGGCTTTATTTGGATAGCCCACCTTTGCGGTACTTGGTCAAGTTCACTATTCCCTCCACTCATTCTTCCTTTTCTTGTTCAGTATCTCCTTCAGAAATTTTGCGTAAATAGGCATTTGGTTGATTACCTCTGCAAATGGGATATTGATTTCTATTTTCTTGAAAATGTCTAAGAATCTTGAAAACTGCTCTTCCATTTTTGCCTTCTGAAGCCTCTGTGGAAATGGCACTGTAGGTGCATAAGCTGGTACTCCTTCCTTATGTTCTGCTTATTACTTCCTTTAGGTTGTTCAGTCTGTGTGCTCTTCTCTCCTTCCTTTCCAATCTCTTCTTGTTCTGCCTCAGTCTTTTTTCCTTTACTTTCTTTCCTTACATTTGTTGCTCACTTCTTTCCCTGACTTCTTAAGCTGAATTCTTATGCGGTCTTTTGGATTCTTTTAGTGTCACTGGGAATGTACCCTTGCTGCGGTTGGCATATTGAGGGCTGTTGCCTTACTTGTGTCTCAAGTTTTCAGCGAGGCACTTGTATTCTTCTGAGAAACACTTGAGTGTCGGACTTTAAGCTCCCAGGTCGGACAGGTTCTGTTCATGGAAGTCTGTAATAGCCTCTTGTTGTCCCCATAAGTTGCATTTGTTCTTCAAATGGTTGAGTCCTCCTTTGACCACGATAGTCATTCCTGCCTTCACCCTTGATCTTTAGCTGCTTTGGAACCTTGGTGGCTCTTGATATCCACTGTTAGAGTTACATCCGTACCTTGGGCCTTGTAATGCCCCTCCACCATATGAGAAATTCCCATGGTTCCTCAGTGCTGAACTGTAATGTGTGGGCAGGTTAGGATTTTGCTTGAAATGGTAATTTCTTGGTTCATTCACGTACTTAACCTCCTCAGCACCATAAAATACCTTTATTTAGTACATCAGCACTTCTTCTCATACATTCTCTTTCCTTCAACTCTATTTCATGAGCGTGTGCATTCTTTGTTGTCCATCCTATGCATGATGGCATCTAACTTTGCCTCCATGGCTGTCATTTTACTCAGCTCCATGACCCATTTTCCTCTGCTATTAGCCCTTGAAAACTCAGATGGAGCTTTCATATTGCATTTGGCCAGGTCTTCTATCAGATCTCTAGCTTCTTGACCATGGCCCCCGTTTGAATGCTCCATAGCATGAAGCATCGATAATACCCTTAGATCTTATCATTTAAGGCATGATACACTATATCCATCTGGGTTTTTAAATCAATTCCATGCATAGGGCACCTCTTGAGTAACCTCTTGAATCTTTCCCGGCTATATAGGCTCTCATCTTCCCTTTGTTTGGAACCTTATTATCTCTCTTCTTCTGCAGGGTGAGAGTGGGGAAAAATTTTGGTAATGCTTCACCGAGCTCTTTGATATCAAGCTGAACCATGGGGTAATGATTCATACCATGTGGCTGCTATATCTTGTAAGGAGAATGGGAAGAGATGCAGCTTTATCACCTAACGGCCTTACACCATTGACCATTTGTAATGCCATCATCCTTAAAAATCTACCCGGTGCTCGTTTGGGTCTTGATTGGGGTGACCGATGAAGCGTCTTTGCTGTATTGTTATCAAAGGCGGCTTTGGTTGAAGTTATTTGCATCCACGGTAGGCTGTCACGGTTAGAATATTCTTCTGAATAATACGCCTCTAGAAATCCTCCATTATCGATGTCAAGGCCTTAAAACTCTTGTGTATTCTCTGTGTACGGGTGTATCTCGTCTACCATAGCTGCGTTTCTGCTCTTTTAATCTTTCTTAAACACAGGTGTTCTTTCCAATTCGATTAATACTTGCTGGAAACATCGGAATCCTGTTTCCTGTAAACAAAGTTTCTGAAATCAAAACACACTCCAGTTAATAGGATTAGTCAAACTAAACAAAATAGTATTTTCAACATAGCTTGTTGAATCAGTGGTTGATGTAGCCCTTTGCTTGAAAAGCTATTTTTTGTTCTTTTCTTTTATAAAATGTCCAAATTAGCATTTCCCTCTTTTGTGGGAATATTGATCCTATTTAATTCTTTCCAATCCCAAACAACGGCGCCATAAAAACTTGTTTCTTATTTTCTATATGGTAAAAACCCCTCAAATTAACATAGTTACAAGAGCCTTACACTTCTCTGCATCCATGTCACTTTGGATAAATTTGCTTTCGATAAAATAACTTTTCTTAATGTTCATGATTTAAAAATAAGGGCCAAGTCTATGACCTTGCGCAAGTGCACAAAGTCATACAAGTAGTAAAATCAGATGCGAAGTCCAGGTATCATTCCCGAGAGATTAACAACGAATTAAGATATTACCCCCCATTACTAAAATTCCATACTATTTGGACTAAGAACACATAGTGAAAGTTTTATCTAAACAACAAAAAATTAAAGATCCTAGACTATTGAATATTGTCAAAATAAGATAAAACAAAAGTAAATGAATAAAAATAAATTGTAACTAAAATACTGGATTGAATTAGTTTCCTGTGAGAAACGAAAACTATCAGTGAAATACAGTAAGCTTGATCCAATTCCAGCACTAAAGTACATTACTCTGTTCTATGTATGGATCTGGTTTTGTCCAAGATTTGCTAAATGTTGGGTGGATTTTCTCCATATTCACGGTTGGATACCTTTCTTCTCTCGACGAAGATCAAACCAGCTACTTGTATTCCCGATCCTCTTCTGAAGATGCGGTATTTTCTTTCTCAATGCACTTCACACCATTTCTTGTTGTATTGGACCTTTGCATTTTCCTTCTCCCCGAGTTTTCATAAAGTTTCTACCACTTAATTGATGGCTTAACCTCCCGATCTATGGGTTCGTCCCTTTCCCTTGATTAGATCTCGGCTAACACGAAGGGTTAGGAACTTGCCTTTAGATTCAAGGTGAACTCTACGATTATTTACCTTTGTTCAATGCTCCCTCAACTTCAATTATGGCCCGAATGGGGTTATCAAAAGTGAGCTCGAGGCTCAACAGGTTCATCAATGGTAGTCGAGCATACCCAGAAAATAATTTTCTCAACTCTCGGGAATCTCTAGTCTACATGTCACACGAGGGCATCCTGAAGTAGAGTAAGATCATTCCCTCGAAAGCTGGTATTAAATTACTACTATTAGGAACTTATCAATTCAAAAACGACACCAAATAAGTAAGTAGACCCAAATTAGTTCTCCATATTTGTCAGGGAAGGCATATAAATCACTAAATCAAATCCGGTGTACAGCTCAGTTCTTTGCATTACCAAATTAAGAAATGGAGCAAATCACGTACAATATAATTACAGTAAGCGAGAAGAAATAGATTCATTTGTCTAGATTTCATAAATTTCGATGGTAATTAAGAAAAATAACATAAATAAAATTTGAGCTCCAGCTCGTCTACACTTGCAGTTCATGATTCAAATCAAAAAAAGAAATAAACTAAAAATAAAAATAAGAAAAGAATAAAAATATACTCCTAAACTATGCTTCAGGTTCTCTCCTTTCCCTTTTACAGGTAGTGAGGGCGGAAACTTAACTACTATTCTAACCTTTGTCTATTTATCTTTGTCAAGGAGTTAGTTTGATCACGAGTTCGGTGGAATTCCCTGAAGAAGCCCGACTCAGCGTCACGTAATGCGACCTCAAGTTGATGTACGCGCATGATTCCCTTAGTTGCTCTTGTTCGATTCAGCGACTTCATTGCTTATTGCAGCGGATTCCTTGCTTTCTTTGTATGGATTAATGAATTGGCGACATAGTTTGCTGGTGTGACCTTCTTCTTTGATGTTTCCGGAGTTGATGTCGCGACCACGGTTTTATGTCGCGACATCGTTGTCTTTCTCTTTTTCTGGCTTCTGAGTTGCGACCTCAATTTTTAAGTTGCGACCTCAATTTTTAAGTTTGTAGGATGACTTCATGTTGTGACTTTCTTTTCCTTGTCGCGATTGTGTTGGTCTTCTGCCTTCACAGGTTTCAATTTTATGTCGCGACATCGAGGTGATGTCGCGACCTCTTTTGCTGCCCATTTCTTTTTACGGTGCCTTCCAGTTCTTTGTTGCAACCAATTTCCTCCTTCCACCTTTATTCCGGGTCGCGACCTCAAGGTGATATCCACGACCTCATGTTGCTCTTTTACGCTGCGCGTGTAGTCTGATTGCTCAAAAGTAATTCGATTTAGATTTCTTCTCATTTCTTCTTTAGTCGACCTAAATGAGTGGTCGCGACCTAAATGAGTGGTCGCAACATCGTTTATGATCCTTGATTAGTAAATAGTCGCAACTTCAATTCTTGGCAAGGGCTTCGGTTTGGCTTCAGGTTGCGACCTCCTTTCAACTATTTTGGTTAAACTTCGTCTTCTGAGACCCGAGTTCCTGTTTTTATATAGCGACCTCAAAGCGTGTATGACCTCAGACCTTTCATTAAAACTAGATTTACGCTTCATTTTACTTACAAGACTCTCTTGTGGTTTCATTGGCTGATCCGCGTCAGCGACATGAGTGGCGTCAGCATTCCGATTATATTCAGTGGCGTGCCCGGCGCGGTGTGATGTCACGACCTCTTTCCTTTGTTGCCTTGGTCATCCTCGTCGTAACCTCAATCTTCAAGTCACAACTAAGCTTCCTGTCGCGACTCCGATTTTCAGTTGCGACTTCAATTCTGCTTGTTGGCTGATCTACTCTTACGGTTTCTTTGAGATTTTAGCTTATCTTTGTATTTTCTATGAAATTAAATTTAGGTAAAATATCCATTTACGAATACAAATCGACATTTATCTTATAATATCTCCAGAAAAATGGATTAAAAATCTGTGAGTTTTGGACTCATCGGCGCAACTTGAGCATAAGTGTCACATTGTAGTATTTTGGAGATGAAATTGTAAGTATAAATTATGAACCGGAATTGTTATGCTTTAGAAACAAGGAGTAAAATCGTAGTGATCAAATAGGACATAAAGGAGCATAAATCAAAGAGAAAGATGCCCAAAATACAAATAACATAAGTTGATTTGCAATATTAAAGTGATTAAGGACCTAATTATAATTAAGGTAAATATGGGATTATAAAAGGCCATGAGACAAACCAAAATTCATATTTGGTCTCATTTTGCTAGAAATGAAAGCATTAGACGGAAGGAATAGAAAAGAAGAGGAAGAAGGAAGAAGAAGTGGGAGAAGACCAAACCAAGGTATGTTTTCATCTTGAAATCATGGATATTTTGGATTCCTAAGGTTTTGGTATGGAGATTAGTTGCTCCTTGTTCTAGGGTTTTGTGGAAGAGATCACCCAAACCCTAGATTTGTTGAGGTTATGGGGGAAAAACCTTAATTAGTATAGAATAAACATGGAATCCTCCTATTTATATGGTTTTTATAGGAATTGGTGGACCTTGGGTTAAATTCATAAGATTTTCACCTAGGGTTTTGTGGTATGAGGTTCCAAACCACCAATACAAGTGTTATGGAGTGATTTTGGATGAATTCAAGTTGGTTTTTGAGGTAATATGGAATGGAGAAGTTGTATGAAGAGAATTGGTACCAAAGAGAGCAAAAAGAAACAATTCTGGGTAAAACCACGAAGTGGTACCGGTACCAAAACAGGGTGGTACCGATACCACCCAACAAAACCAAATCGGTACCGGTATCGGTGCAAGTGGTACCGGTACCACCATACAGAATATTATGTTGCGGTACGTGATAATGCCAGGTACCACGTTATCCCATGCCAGTTGTAGTTTTGCATATTTAAGCCTAAATTCACACACCGATAGTATGGAACCTTACTAAATGATTAAGAGAGGTTCAAAGAAGATTGGAACTCAATGAAAAGCATAGCGTACCTCGCCGCCTCGTAGCGATCGTTAGTGTGAATTAGCGTTAGTGACTCAAAGTCCTATGAAGTGCGTTAAGTTTATCTGGTCACATAGCGATTAATATTTTAGTATTTGTTTGAGTGTGTAGGTTAAAAGCAAGGTGGAAGTTGTGGAGTCATTAACCGAGTTTAGTAAGCCCAAGGTGAGTGTTCGGCTCCATTTTTCCAAATACTAGTGTACTTGATTATAAAGCCCCATTTGTTGGTATTTAATGGTTTTTGATTATGAAAACCATGTTTAAAACAGCAGTAAATTTAGCGAAGCAAGCAATGGTTTTGAATTATCAAACCATATTTAAAGCAAACAATGGTTTTGATTTAAACCATATATGAAAAGCAAACAAGCAATGGTTTTGATGAATTCAACCATACTGTTAAAAAGCAAGCAATGGTTTTAAGTTGTAAAACCATATTTCAAAGAAAGAGCAAGCAAGCAAGCAAAAGATATTTTAGCAGGCCTAACTCGTCCACTAGTTTTAAGCAAGCATACGGTCAGAATTATTCCCGTGCGTGCAGTGGTGTTAGGATATCATTCATGCATTTAGATTTGCTGGTAGGCAAACAGTTCATGCATCATGGCATTTAAAGGAGGCCCAGTAGCGCGTGCGGAGTATATAGGGTTAGCATTAGCCCCAAATTATGGTGATGGAACTGGGTCAATTCCGCCCATATTTCTTTGGAAAAGGTGAAGTATGAAGTGTGCGGGGCCCTTTCCCCGCACAGGTGAGCGGACCCAGTCCGACCCGCCGGCGGTCCCGTCTCGGGCTCCCGTGTTCACTGGGTCACGACTAGCGGGAAAGGCCTCCGATTAGTTTGATGATTTATAAGCATGTTTATACGGTTTGAAAATCAACCTTTGAGGTGTGGTGAGCCCGGGCTCCGTGTTTATTTAAGCGAAGCGGTTGAACGGGCTCCAGATTTTTATTCAAACGGCGGTTGAGCCTAGGCTCCCGTGGTGATTTTAAAGCAAACGATTGATCCCAGCCTCCCGTTTTATTTTTAAGCAAACGGTTGAGCCCAGGCTCCCGTGTTTATAAAAAGTTTTGAAAACTTTTTAAATCAAGAGATTTATGAAAAGTTTTAGAAAATTTTAAAGCAAAGCAAGATAAAGCAAGCAAGCAAGAGATTTGAGAAAAGTTTTATAAACTTTTAAAGCAAAGCAAGGCAAAGTAAGCAAGCAAGGCTTCTAGAAAATATATTGTAAAAGAAAGTTTTCTGATTTTGAGATATTTACTAGAAAAAGCAAAAACATTTATAAAGCATACACTCCTTGACTCGTTTAGCTCATTATTTTGTGTTTAAAACTATTTTCAGTACGAGGGCACTCAGACTGACCGCTGACTAGGATTCTCGACATTTTGTATCAATGTTGTTATTAATAATATTTGTAAGGAAATACTTTGAATTGTATAATGGAGCATATGTCTGTACATAGTGTGAATTTTAATGAAGTTGTGTTGAGCTTAGAGGCTCTTTTAGGCAAATCGAGATTTGCCATATTTTGGAAAATGTAAATTGTGTATCTGAGTTGAATATGTCCTTATTACGGGTGATATCTTTTGCAGATTACCACAAAATCCTAAGTGGAGAAAGGAAAAATTTTATGAGATTTTATGGCGATGCGGCTTGTTTTACGAATTTATAGTCATTAAATGCTTGGTGGGGATTTACGTAGGTGGCTTCGACACACTGCGCTAGTAGAAGTGAGGAGTGTGTGATATATATATATATATATATATATATATATATATATATATATATATATGTGTATGTGTGTCTGTAGCTCATGTGTAACTTCTGAAACCTTGTTTGTAATATAAATTACTTAGGTAATATAGGGTGAGTTCGAAACTTTTGGGCACTTAATGTGAAAAGTTTAGCTATCGAAGTGAATTTGAACAACCATTTGAGGAGATGATTGAGTATTTAAAGCAACATTTCGATTTTGTTTATCTACAATAACATGGAGTTAAATTGGCGTAAGGTATTGGAAGTTTAAAAAATCAATATTAATGGATTTTGATGGTTTCTTTATTTGAATATGACAATAGGTGGAGCTTGCCACAAGTATCTAGAACAAGTAAAGAGATGGACGAATGACAGGTTTGTTTTTAGCTTTTATTTGATCATTTTATGAATGTTGCAATGAAATTTGACTGCTCAGAGGGTGTTGTAGAGTATTCGGATGGTCTTGCTTTACATTTTGCAATTTACAAATGGTTGGTAACCCCATGTTAGCTGGACATTGTGAGGTTTAGATTATTTTTTTGAAACTTTGAATTCCATTTATGCAGTATAACCACTTTCAATTATGGATTAGAAAATAGATTTCAATTTGGGTTCCTAGATTCATCATAAATAAAAGTTGCAATGAATTTTTGATTGTGAGAGGATTGTTGATGTGGTTAGTTTTTTAAGATTTTTATATTATGACTCTTGGATTTGCAAACACATGGATGAAGAGGATGGTGGGAGGATTTAAGATGATGATTTCAACCAATATACTGATGTGGGTTTTTCTTTCTAGACTTATTTATGTCTTACTACTGTGATATAAGTGTTTGGTACTTTACTTTTGTGGTATAATAAGGACATGGTGCTATTAAGCTTAAGTGATTGAACATACCGATGATTACCGCATACATGCCTTATTATAAGAATACAAAATAAACATTTTAATATTAGCTTTTTATCATATTCTAGTTCAAGCAGAGTCAAATCTTTCTACTGGGTTAATAGTTGATTTTTCATAATTTCCATGTCCCTATTTTTCTAGTAAACATTGAACAAGATAAAAGAATGTGAATGTGTTTGGGTTTGGGTTTGGGGGGGTTTGTTGTTAGAATATCCCCCATTAATATTGTAAAATCCGGGAAAATAAGATTTTTCTGAAAAATGACAAAAATAATAAAATTGCTCGAATGGCCTTCAGGAAGCGAAAATTTCTCTAGATTCTGAGCAACGAAACTGGGATTGCACCGTTGATTCGTTCTCAGAAATCTATAGTGACCCAAAAAAGTTTCCTCATTCGAATTTTGAGATAGTCGACTTTACAATTTTTCTCTGGGTGGTGAGTCACATGACTTAAGATTTAGATTTTCACCAAGGCAACAAAAGTAGCTTAATAATTAGGATATATTTTTAAGGTAATTTTTGTATATTGATGAGTATCTTAAATACTCATTTAATCCCCATGTTTTGCTTAGGTTTTAGTAGTTCTATGATATAAATAAGTGTCCTAACGTTGTATTTTCTCAATTTATTGATTAGGCCAACTATTGTACAGAAACGAGTGAACTCGAAAAAAAATCAACAAAGTCATCATGCCGTCACAGAAAACATGTGATCATTTACATATCTAGCACATACCTCCTAGATACATATTTTTCTCTCTTGCAATGATCAAAACATGGTGCTTTTAGATACTTAAGGTATCTCCCCCTTTGAAAGTGCATTTTAGTAAGGGTTAAGGAGTTAGAAATTAAACTTTTTGCACAAAAACAAATCTTTAATTTAATGCAATAACAATAAATTAAAGAGATAAGGATAGAGAAAACAAAACCTGTGATTATAGTGGTTCCAAGACTCGCCTACATCCACTTCTCCTCAACAACCTTCAACCGGTGAAGGTTCCACTAGTGGTAAGATCCAACCCGAGCTTCTTTACACTTGGATTATGACTCCAATGAGCTCTACACAAGTCCTTCAAGTTATACACACTGCTTTCACTTACACAATAAGACACTCTCTCAAGCTCTCAAGATATTTCAATTACATAACTCAAGCTTTCGATCAATAGCAGCACTCTACACATGCTCATGTAAATGAATGCACTCACAATCTTAGTTTGAGAATTGATTCACAAGAGAATTGATGATTGAGAGGATATTCAATAAGTGTCTTATCCAACAAGTTTCACACAACCGGTCGACCGTTTAGTCATGTGCACTCTAGGTCACTATTTTCTAGCCATTGAAATATGACTGCTACACTCAACCGGTCGACTGTTTCACACAACCGGTCGACCGTTTCCTTTTATGGTCTTTGGATGAGTTACTACATCTAACCGATCAAGTCTCACAACTCTTCCGGTTCACAACCGATCGATTGTTTCAACCGGTCGACACCAACCAATTGATCGGGCCATTATTCATAGACCAAATCAGTTTCACTAATCTACATTATTCACTCAAACTAAGACTATTCAATTAATCGGTTATCGCTCACTCAACCGGTTACTATTCACTCAACCGGTTACTATTGTTCATTCAATCGATACTATTCATTCGGTCAACCGTTTCAGATCTTCCACGACCTTTTTCAAGGTTCAAATTCATGTTTTGTTTTATTTAAAACGCTTTTAAACCTTAGATAAACATTGAAGCTCATTTTTGGATTATTAAGTCTAAGGTTTTATGCTTAAACTCGTGTTTTCAAAATATATGCAATTTAGGGATTTGAAACCGAAGCCAGAGTGATGCATGATAAATGATGATATCCTAAAGTGCACCAATGCATTCACCTTGCCATAGAGTCCTAAGCTATCAAAATCTTCACTTGATGCTGAGCTTGGAATCTTAGTTACTTGGCTCTGCCTTGACTTGAGTGAACTTCATTTCCAAGAGTTTGATCAACTACATCATTGTCATCTTTAGCTTGTATTATCTTCATTTGACGCTTGATTAACTTCAACCTATCACTCAACTTATCTTTAACCATTAGTAACCAATAACCTTGGTTTGTTATCATCAAAACCTCAACTAGAGGTACCCTTGAGCTAACAAATTATACTAACAAGATTCAAAGACTCAGTATAGCGCCCCAAGCTCTCGAACTTGGGTTGCTCTGATACCACTAAACTTATGACACCCCCATTTGGGACTCTGATACCACTAACTGTAACTCCTCTTTTACCATTTAACTTGTAGCTATCTTTTTACTTTTACCATACCATTAACTTGTTCATTCATGTACTTGTTAAACATTTAATTTAAAATATATTCTGTAGCAACGAATTACAAAATATATTCAAAACTTCGTAAATGGGAGTGTTCAACATATATAAATATTTACGTTGCTTACAAAAGCATAACATATGTGTCGTAATTAAAAAGTGTCTTCAAGTACACTCCAGTAAAGGTGTCAGCTCAGTTGTTGATGTGGAGTGTTCGGGGCTTCTTGTTATTAAGCCCGTACCTACACGGATGAAATAATCTGCATGTTTATAAATTTTTAGTGGGAATCATACCGGGATCTAATTTCTAATAAGGGTCATCACACTTTACACAACTGCATATAACTTTACATTCATTTACATATACACATGCTTATTCATGTTTTGAACATATCATTTAATACACTTATACATATATCAGACTTATTCGCCTTATCATACTTCATTCCATAATCTTTCATTTACATTTGTGCTTCTTGTACTTATCACTGTTTAAGTATCATCACATAGCAATGCTATGCTTCTCATATCATGTCATGTCATTTACAAATTCTTGTCATTTATCTTATGTTTCATGCCTACAAATATCTTAGATAGTGGATACGGGAACTATAAGGACCCGAAGGTGCTATAATCATTGTACGAGACAATGAACTATAAGGACCCGAAGGTGTTGCTATCATTGTACAATACAATGACCATCTATAAGGTCCCGCGGGTGCTGTTGTCATTGTATGATTGTATAAGGGCCCGAAAGGCGCTGTAATGACCCAAACCAAGCCAACTGATCAGTAGTGCTGCAGACTTTTCTCCCTAATAGGCATGCCCATCTATCCCTCTACTAAGTTCTAAGTAGACAATCTGTTTCTTTTATTTCACTTTCAATACATATCACATATTCCCGAATAAATATTGTTATCCGATAATCATATGCAATATTTTCTTATCATTTCCGCATGCATATTTATTCTTATATTATTTAGACATGTATAAACTTTTACTTATGTTTTCTTGCACATTTATCATTTCATCCCTTAACCAAGGGATGACATTTCATTTATACATTCTTAATTTTGTTATCAAATGAGGGCAAGAAACAATATTTGCCCAACGACCGGATCTTCATAAAAAAAACATTGTTCGTAGAATCGGTCGACCGTTTAACTCAACCGGTCGACCATTTGACTCAATCCTGCCGACCGCTTGGCCAACCTAGACCGCTTCTTCCCAAATGAACAAGAGCCGGTACCACGCATCCAACCGGGGCCAACTTCCTCGTTTCGACCGACGACCAACCGCCGACCGATTTCCCTCGTACGCAGAGCGCTCGAAGCCATCGCAACAACCAGATCTTTTCTCGAGCAACTACCGACCGGGTTCATCGCTTATTTAAGGTTGGATGCTACTGCATCTAAAGATTCAGGTCAACCGGTCGACCGGTTCCTCGATGTTCCTGGTTGGATGCTACTTCATCCAACCGGATGACCTTCCGATTGACCGGTTCATCTCTGAACTTAAAACACGCGATTTTCGTTTGTGAAATACCCCAAACAAATTTATGACTTACAAAGCCAAAATGGTTTCCCAATGGAAGATAAGCTCTAAAATCCTATCTTATACATGCCAATGCCACTTAGTAGGATTTTTCCTACACAACTTAAACAGGAGTTAAAGGATTGATTCCTAACCCACAAAACCATTCCTAAATACCAAACAATTGCATGGATGTATTTCTTATCACTTCATACACAATCTATACAAAGTTCCATACTTGATTTTCCTTCTTCTTCTTCTCTTTCTCTTCTCTTTTTCCTCTTCTCTCCTTCTATCCAAAATGCCTTAACATGTTTTCACAAATGGGATTTCTGCCTTTTATTATTAAGGCCATGTTTGGCCTTACACCTCTTTTGGTATCACTTTTTAACTCTTGCATTTAGGTCCTTTTATTCCATCTTATTCTCAATTTAACTTATTATAATCCTACTTTGGCATATTATCTTCTTGTATTATGACCCTTAGGTCCCCAATGTCAAATTATCAATTTATCCTTTGCTTTTGTATTAATTCCGGGTTTTTATCATTTTTCTCTTTTTACATTTAAATTCCGAAAAAATACAATTTTACTTATATTATACCCTAAACACGTAATAAAACTGTCATGATATAATTTGGGGTGTTACACTCAGAATAGGCCAAATAAGCAACTTTAAGCACAAAACCACCTCAATTAGTTCAAAGTCATCCATATGACCCAAACAAGCATGTGTGATCATGAGGCACAAGTGAGTTAAAAATGAAATGACCTTAAAGAGTTAACAAATGAGCAATCAAGAGCCAATAACAAGTAATACCAAACCAATCACCCTCACCCCCCAATTAAAGATGGACATGGTGTGAGATTAAAAAAAAAAACATAAAACCATTATGTGAAAACCATCACACAAACAGGAAACAATCATATTGAATCATCAAGAATCAAAATACTGGATTTGCGGAAGCGTACCTGAATCCATAACAAAATATTGAGATGTTCACTCGAGTCTAAGGCTCTATATCCCGCATCCGAATATGAGTCCAGGCTTTATAATCTTCTCTCCGCATCTACATTAGTTTTCTCTGCCTAATATTTCTCTCCTCGAGCAATGGAAATCAGAATAATTGAAAATCATTGTGTGATCTAGGGACCATGACCCCTATTTATAAACAATCATGTCTGTATATGAATAGTCACGTCTGTTCATAATTTCTATTTTAACCCATCATAAAAATAGAAATTACGCTTGTCTCTACACATTAATGTCCACACTTTATAATATATTAATAAAGGCCCCAAAACCTAAATTAATCACTTAATTAGCCTAACTTTATTTGATAGCCTATAATTACATTTATTTAATATATCGCCCATATATTTGATTTTACTCCAACAATCTCCCACTGGGCTATATATGTAACTTTATAAACGTGAATTATACTTATGAGCTCGTGAGTTTTACACAAAACTTTATATATTTTAACAATCTTGTCCATTAACCACACCAATAGAGAACCAAAGCAATCCTCGTTACATATTTCGTAACTAGACCCATCAATGATCACATATATCAATGTAACTAATGACAAAGATCAAGCTGTGGATGTAAAGAGAAATTTCATGCATCAGGATCTTAACATGCCTATTTCCAACTGGTCCTTCTTAAACCTTAGTGAGATCAAACCATATAAAATTAGAGTGAATGAAAACTGAATACTTTACTGCAGTAAATAACCTTAAAATCCATAATATCCATAACAAATGTATCTATAAATAAAAGCATCTAAAATACAAACTCCCACTAAAAAGACATATCCCGAAGAGGTCCACACCCATATGAGCAATGTGCTCATGAAAGACCTCGTGGTAATCCTCAGTCAATGGATTCGCAATCATGGAGCTCATTCCAGTGCTCTATGATAAGTCCACTCGAACCCTTTCACAACTAGGAATTTGATGTTTATAAATTTTCGACTGCTGAACTCTCTGTTGCTCGGAATATAGTGTCGCTGATTTATTGTCACAAACAACTCTTAGTGGTCTTTCAATGTCATCCACACGTAGCCCCGTGACAAAATTTCGCAACCATATTCCATGATCGGATGCCTCATAACAAGCTACAAACTCAATCGGCCATGGGCGGAAGAAGCTATAATTTCATCAAGCTTAACACTCTTCCAAGATATAAAGACCTCCAAGAAGTAAGTAGATATAGCCCAAGTAGATTTCATATCTCTAAGATCCATCAAAATCTGAGTCAAAATATCCAATGATCTCTAACCGACCTGACTTCTTCGATAAGTGAGCATGTAGTCTTTCGTTTCCTCTCAGTACCTCATGACTCGGGCTACCGCTATTTGATCTGCAAGGCCATAGTGTGGTGATCCCGAAATCAACAATATTCATAACCTAGTTCTCTCATCACGTAGAAAAGCTACTCATGAAGATAGCGGATCTCATGGCCGAACACGTGTGGATGGGCTTTCTTGTACAAATGACTTACAATGAGATTAAAACTGGTGAATTCAATTTGGATTTAGGGTTTTTGTAAAAACAGTGGGTTTCAATGGTTGGCAAACTGAAAATAAAATAAGTAAAAATGTAAAATAGAACCCTTGAAGGTGCCAGTCACTAGTATTGGATTCCTAGGCAACCGAGGGCTCTGTGGTCCTTTTCGTGTCGGGAGGATGACCTATAGTCATCTCTTGAACCGGATCTTCATTTAGCTATAAAAATTAACCCTTAATAAATATCCTTTGGAAAATTGCATCCACGGCCATCTGCTCCCTACGTTAAAAACACAAGTCACCTCGACTCACCTTTACAATGGATCATAAATGATAACTACTAAACATCAATGGATCTAACATTAAGCATCCAATGAGCCCAAAAGCTTACTGGCACAACCATTCAAGGTGACTCAAGGATCAAAACCTAAAGTTAAAAATGGAGAAACAAGATTCATAGTGATACCGCGTGAAAAACATGGAACCCTCGCCCGCCTCAGATCCCGCACCCAAGTTCTCTTCAAGAAGAAAGAGGTTCTAGGCCGCCATCCTCCGAAATGCCATCCTCGCATGGGTGTCTTTGCTAAGGTGAGCGGAGTATAGCCGAAGGAAAATGAGATAAAATAAGAAAGAGCGGGAAGAGCTGAAAGCTTCCCGCCCAATTTATTACTGAGCCAAAAAGTTGTCCTTCGATTACAGTGCAGCGGGAGCTTATATATTGCCCTAGCCAAGTAAAATTACAAAAAACCCCCAAAATCAAAAGCTATTACAAGGGACAAATTTGGAAGAAAACCAAAAAGTGACAAAAATGAGTCAAAAAGGTAAAAGGCGCAGGAAGTCAATAGTGCAGGATGAATGAACAGTGGCTACAGGATGAACAATGGCACAGGAATGAAATTTCGCAGGTTGCGAAAATTTCGCAGTCTGCCAAATTTCCTGCAGCTCCAATTTCCTTGCATTTTCTGCTATTCTTTCCTTATGATCTCTGATCTGTGACTCGAATTCTTCGTGCTTGGATCGACTCAACAATTGCAAAAACTACAAAATTAGCCACAAAATGTGATCAGTGGAATAGCAGGGACCTTAATGTGCAAATTGGGTTAATTACGCTGATTAGTACACACAAAAGCCAATAAACCCGTTAATAAACAGGTTCAAATAGCACTTTACACTAATCACTATCCAATGATCCTTCAGATTGTTTGCTATCTCGCCTAACATGCCAACACTATACGCAATATCCAGGCGCATACATACTTGAGCATACATTAGACTTCCTATTACTAACGCATAAGGAATTTGTTGCATCTCTTAAATCTCAAAATTATTCTTGAGGCATTGACTGAGACTAAATTTATCTCCCTTAGCCACAGGGGTGTCACCTGGTTTGCAATAATGCATGCCAACTTTTTAAGAATTTCAATATAAATACTTTTGTGATAAACCAAGAATGCCCCGAGAGCGATCCCCATTCGTATACCTAACATAAAAGAAGCATCACCAAGATCTTTCATCTCAAATTTCTTTGATATAAATCTCTTGGTTTCATGCAACATGCCTATATCTATGGTGGCAAGCAATATGTCATCAACATATAAAACCAAGTAAATATGCTTACTCCCATTGAACTTATGGTATATACAATATCAACTATATTCATCTCAAAACTTACCTAAATGATAATCGATGAAAACTTGTAATACTATTGGACGAAGTTTCGCTTAAGCCCATAGATGGATTTCTTTAACTTGCAAACCATCCTCTTTGTATCTCCCGACACAAAATTTTCTAGTTGCACCATATAGATTGTTTGCATCAGCTCACCACAGAATGCACTAACATCCATCCGATGAAGCTCAAGGTCAAAGCAGCCACAAATGCTATTATTGTCCTAAAAGAGTCTTTCGATGAAACCTGAGAGAAAGTCTTTATAATCGATGCCTTCTTTTGTGTATAACCTTTAGCCACAAGACGAAGCTAGAGATCTCTCCCTATCACCTTTCGAATCCCTCGGGTTTTAAATATCCATTTGCAACCAATGGGTTTCACACTTCGTGCAATGGGACAAGATCTCAAACGCATTGTCCTCATGGACTTTATCTCCTCATTCATGGCATCAATCCACTCTTGAGATTTGAACTTTCCATGGCTCAAAGGAAGCTCACTTGATCATCTTTCAATTTCACCAATGGCAAACTCATGTTCTCAAGAAATACAATGTAATCATCCGGCACCGCACTTCTCCCTTCTCTAGTGGATCTCCTTATCGGTGTAGGTCTCCTAGCGGCGTAGAGCTATTCTTCCGAACCGGGAGGTTCTGGATATCGCTTGATTTGGACTTCGCTTCTCGAACAATGCCTATAGGAGCCCGATCAATGTCAATAATAAATGTGGGAATATTTTCCTACATATTCGCTTTTTCAAAAACAAAATCCCTATCCTTATCTCCCCATCAAACTCAAATATCCTTAAAGAACCGAGCATTTCCTCGCCTCACAAATTGATTTAAGAAGAGGATCATAGAATTTGTAACCCCTGGATCTTTCAGAGTATCTAATAAAATAAAGAACAATCGTTTGAATCCAATTTCTTTTCATGTGGCCCTGTAAGGCCTTACTTCGCCGACATCCCTAAATGTAAGTGTTTAAACTAGGCTTCTTGCCGCACTAAAGTTCATAAGGGTTTTAGCACGTTTAGTTGGTACTCATATGATACATGCTGCGCCTTTAATGCTTCACCTGCAGTGATATTGGCAAGCTGTAATGACTAATCATACTCTACCATCGTTTTGAGCGTCTGTTTGCTTTCAAGAACACCCATATATTCATGTTAGAGAACCTCGCATGGTGTACTGTGGGATCGATACCACACTCCTTCTAGGAATTTAAAAATGGTCCCTGACAAGCTGCCTTCACCGAACCGTCATACTTACCATAGGACTCACCCACCACTAGCCGATCTCGACATTTTTAACTTTTTGTTGAGTTGATTTCAACTTCAACTTGAACTATTTGAACACTTTCAAAGGATTGAGACTTTTCATGAATGAGATAAAGGTAGCCATAACGCTAAAAAATCGTCTATAAACGTGATAAAATATTGTTGTAGCCCATTCCATGAAGCGAGTAAAATGGCCCCACAAATATGTATGTATCAGTTCTAAGACATACAGCCAGCCACATTGGCACCAAATCTCATAATGTTTATTTGTTTTTCCCTTTATGCAATTTGTGCAAATTTCAAAATCTTGAAATCAAGGGAATCAGAATCATCGACCGCAGAACCTTTCAATTCTCCTTTTGAATATGTGACCTAATCTCTTATGCCATAATGATGAGAATTCTCATTGATTAATTTTCTTTTTTAACACCTCGAGTACTTAATTTTAAGGTTTCATGATATGGCTCATTGTATCAAACATATAAGGTTATCTACTTAAGATAAAGAACCAGTACCAACCAAAGTTGAATTCTGAAAAAGACTAAATTTATTATTTCCAAAAGAACAAGAATAACCAAATTTGTCCAATATAGAAATAGAAACCAAATTTCGTCGAAATGACGGTACAACAAATGTCTCATTCAAATCCAAATGATACCAGGACTTTAATAACCTAAAATGTCCCGATTTCCTCGGCCGACCTTCTTGCCATCTCACTAAAAAGATGTTTTTTCTGTAATTTGGCTTTCTGGCCTTTCGGGCAACCTGCATGGACACATTGATGTGAGTGGTTGCACCAGAATCTATCCACCAAGTGTGTGTAGGTACCAAAGTTAAATTAACCTCAGAACAAACTAGATTAAGAAGTGTACCTTTCTTTGCACGCCAAGCATGATAGTTGGTACATTGCTTCTTCTTATGTCCCGTAGCTCCACAAAAGAAACAACCATCAACCTTTTTTTCTTTATGTTGTTTCTTTTGATATAGAACCTCTGCAGCTTCTTTATTTTTCTTTCTTTTCTTTCCTTTATCCTTGGAAGTACCGATTGAAATAGGCACTTTCTATCTTTCTTGCTTGACCTTTCCTCTTCTTGCACACGATGTAGAGATGAGTATGTTAGAGACCAGTCTCGTTTTGGCAGTGTAAGCTCACCTTAAATTGACTTAATTGTGTAGGAAGAGATATCAAAACCAAATGCACAAGAAAATCCTCAGGGAGATCAAGTTTATGTGCTCTGCTGAAGCAAGTGAGACATTTCCACTAATGCTCCCACTAATGTTCCCATTACCTTTATATCTCATTGAGATGAGATTTGCTAAAAGTGTACTTGTTTCAGACTTTTCATTCTTGGCAAATCTATTCTTAATTTCTTCTATGAACTATTTGGCTGTGTTTATCGTTTCGGATATTATGCCCCTGAATGCTTCTTAATGATCATCAAACACATGCGATTTGACTTCTCCCACCTTTCAATATCCTCTTTTCATCTTAGGAACTTTCAACAGTAAGAGGTGCAGGAGAAGAAACCCTTAACGCAAGGTCGAGATCACGGCAGAACTATTTGGAGTTCTCGTGCCATGTCATGAAGTTTATTGCCATTTAGCATAAGAATAGAATTAATCTTGGCATTAATGTTAGAAGCAAAACTAGTAAGTTGAGATAGAGAGAGAATAATAAACAAGCAAAACAAACTCACATAAGAGCCTTAAAACCAAAATAAAAATAAATTCAAAAATAAAGAGCAAAACCCCATCTCGAAGATATTTGGACATCTAATGTCATTTATCTTTGGATAAAAATATTAACTTGTAAGTGATATCTTAGTGTATAATCAAATCCGATAATAGAACATATCGAATGATAAATCTTCCTTTGACCAATTGTGTTGTAGTAAACCAATCATTCATCGATGTGTATCACGGTGTGGCTAGTCTGTTAAATATTAATTTTCCTTTGGGCCAATTTATATTCACATAAGTTACATGCACATATTCTTGTTATATTTTAAATAAAATTAATTTTCACGAAAAGTGGTCTTTGACAGTGCTGTTGTGTTAATTAACTTATCTCGAATATATATAATTAAACACCTATGTTGAATATGAAATTTTATTAAGCCCTACTGCATGATAACATAATTATATTTAAATGATAACTAAAACGTGGTTGGTGCCTAATAGTGTTTTTTTTTTATCATGCTGCCTCTTCGAGTACAATGCTCTACTGTGTTCTCCTCCCTTGGGAGAAACATCCTTTGAACCAATAGGTCTCCCACGCTTCAGACGTATTTTATTTGTGTTCTCCTCTTCCGGGGAGAAACATCCTTTGAACTAATAGGTCTCCCACACTTCAGGCGTATTTTAGGCTCATTTGCTAATTGTCCTTCAAGAACATTAATCCAAGCTCTAAGTTGTCCTTGGGGCCATTAATCCATATTTGACATTTGCAGCAAGAGATCAAGGAAGAAAAAAAAATAATATATATATATATATATATATATATATATACTGCTATATATATATATATATATATATATATATATATATATATACTATATATATATATATTCGACCCCAAAATAAAATACCCTTTTTCTAACTTATTCTCAACAGTTCAACATAGAGGCGCTCTATATATACTCTAAATATATATATATATATATATATATATATATATATATATATATATATATGCTATATATATATATATATATTACGACCCCAATAAAATACCCTTTTCTAACTTATTCTCAACAGTTCAACATGAAACCGCTCTAATACCAAATGTGAGATTAAAAAAAAAACATAAAACCATTATGTGAAAACCATCACACAAACAGGAAACAATCATATTGAATTATCAAGAATCAAAATACTGGATTTGCTGAAGCGTACCTAAATCCATAACAAAATATTGAGATATTTGAATCTGAGTTTGAGGCTTTATGATCTTCTAGATCTGAGTCTGAGTCTAAGGCTTTATGATCTTCCAGATCTACACTAGTTTTTTGTCTAATATTTCTCTCTGATAATGGGAATCAGAAGAATTGAAAATCATTGAGTGATCTAGGGATCATGACCCCTATTTATAAACAATCGTGTTTGTATATGAACAGTCATGTATGTTCATAATTTCTATTTTAACCCATCATAATAATAGAAATTACACTTGTCTCTACACATTAATGCCCACACTTTACTATATAATATTAAGCGCCATTAAATTTATCACTTTATTAGCCTTCTTTTTTGATATGTTCGCATTTATTTAATATATCAGCTCATATATTTGATTTTACTCCAACACATTGTCCTCAATGGCAATAAGCAAAAAAGAAGGGTGAAGAAAACTCCCCTAGTGATTTGAATGATCACTATGGTGGTGGTGGTGGAGTGTGATAGGAGAGGAGTTGAGCAAGTTGTTGCTTGATGATCTCTTGATTGCTTAGAATTGTGCTCACTTTGCTCTTGAGCTCATCCATCTCTTGGTTCACAGAGACTTGATATTCTTGAGCTTCATCCCAAAATAAATCAAATCTCGTAGTGAGGTCATGGAGTTGATCCTCAATCATGGGATGTGGGTGGTGGAGGTTGGGTAGAGGATTGCCCTATTTCTCCTCTTTCTTCATTTCCCACTCCACATGTGGCTTGATAAAGCCCCTTTGTGCTTCCTCGTGGCATCGACTCAGGGCACGAAAACCTGAGCAACAACCGGAACAATATTAGAGATTCAATCCTAAAACTTCAAGAAAAACCTAAATTTCTAAAAGCATAAAACAAGTACTAACAAAAGTAACTAAAAGCGAAATAAGGAAAGAAAAAGCGAGAAAATGGCAGGTTGCCTCCCAAGAAGTACACTTGGATTTTCTAGAGTCCAACTTGACTCTCATAGAACTATGGCAAGAATTGATGATGCCCTCCTCCATCCATTCTTAAGAACCGGTAGTTGTGCTCCAATAGCATCTTGGGCACATAATCATTGAAACATTTTATGAATTTTTTTCTTTTTTATACGGCAATGTTCCATTCAATTAGTTGTTCAGGCTGAATGATGCACTCATCCACCTTGGATATTAGGGTCTATCTTCTCATTTTCAATGCTTCATGCATCTCTCCCATGCGAGTCATCTCCCGAGAATGGTCTTTTACAACTTCATCTTTTATCTTTTCATGTGATTCCGAAGAAGTTGACTCTTCTTCCTCCTTTTCAACTAAGTCTTTCAAAGTTTATGCATCATTCTCCACTCTTTGAAGCTTTTCTACTTCAATTAACTCTTCAACTTCTCCTCCACTCCACAAGGTGATATCCTCATGATTTTCCGTCCTAAATGCGCCTCTGGATTCGCATCAATTGTACCAAGCAAATTTTCTTGTTGTTCTTGTAAGAGTAGCTTATTGGCCTTTTTCCTAGCATCATCCATGAATCAAGTATACGCACTAACCATCTCTGCTATACTTAGATTTTCTCCTTGTGAGAAGCTTAGCTTCTCGTCCATGAACTTAATGATATGAGCATTAGCCATCGTAGGGTGTGTGTTGGCTGACTACGCTATACTTAGTGTCTTCTCTTGTGGGAGTTGGGGTGGTTGAACTTGTGCAAATGGATCCTCCATTTGACAATCTAGGCTCATATGACTTTTCTCATTTTGATCAAGAAACCTAGGCAACCCAACTTGAGAGTAGTCCATCTCAGCAATTGATCTTGAAAATTCAGTCATAGTTTCTTCTAGGCTTGATCATTGGACTAGTGGAGATTGGAGAGTGTTATAGCTTGTATTCCATGAGGTGTTTGGGTGATGGCTTCATCCAAAATTATGATTGCTCAAATATGAATTACCTCTCTTAAACATATTAATCAAATCCATATAGTTGCCCCATAATACTACTTAGATTTCACTCTTCTTTGATGCTTATTAGCCAATTGTCTCATTCTTAGTTGTTGATCAAGGAGAGCTAATTCGTTTGTTAACTCAATGAAAGGATCCATTGTAATTTTAACCTATAAAACAAAAAACATAAAAATGAAAAGTAAAGAAGGCAAGGAAGAACAAACAAAAAGGAAACAAGAAAAGCAAAAGTTTGGATAAAAAAAAATGATTGAAATACCAAAGAAATACTTGGTATTGATATTAGCATAAAACACTGCAATTACCCTAGCAACGATGCTAAAAACTTGATAGTGTTTTGCAAGTCACTAGCAACGTCACCAAAGACTTGTTAGTCCTCAGCAACGGCACCAAAAACTTGATAGGCGTAAGCGTGATATGTGTATATAAAATGTGCAATTAAGTGTGTAAAGGGTGCCTATTCGCACAAGTATACGCTTGTCAAGTAATACAATGTATAAAACGTACAAAGATTGATCCACAGGGAAACTGAGAATGCTAAGTACCAAAATTAGAATACTTCCGTAATATCCAAACGGTCAATTATGATATCAAAACAGTATTTAAACTAAACTAATGAATTTCAATCTAGCAATTGAACTGCGCAATTAAGGGGTTCCAAGAGATAATAAAATTCTAGAGTATTTGAATTTTTAATTAGGCAATTCCACTTATATCTAACCCGAATTCCACTCTATTGTTCCTTGCGAAAGTCCTCCAAAGCAATTCTTGCCTAATTTAGAAGCTTCTCTCGAAGTCAAATAATCTACCAACTAATACTAGGTTTCTCGCTTCGGCTCCAACCCAGAGCACTAGAGATGCTTTGGACAAAGAACCTCACATACCTCCTAATTACCTATAATTTCTACATTACCCGACTAATTGGTTGATTCATCTCTATCTAATTCTCTACTCACTTCTCATATCTCGTAAAGAACCACTCACCATATTGAGATTGATCATAAATCAACATGTAAACAAAACTGAGTATGAATCAATAGAGGTGCATTCATAAGAAACAATAGAAAAAGGAAATCTAACGATTAGATATAAGCTTCATGTCCAAAATACAACCAAAACTCTAACCTACGAATTTAGAACATAATAAAAGTTTGGTGCATCATAAAGTCTGGATAAAACATGAAAATAAATGAAGAAGAAACTCTAATGATGAAGGTTGATGAGTTCTAGGTCTTCTTCTTCCGAATCTCCAAGTCTTCAAGAGTAGATACCAAGTCTCCTTTCCGTCTCTTTCTCCTCCTCAAAGTGCAAACCCTAGAGAATGGTTAAAGAACAAGAGGGGAGAAACCCTAAGGAGGGTTTTCTCCCTCCCAATCAGCAAACCGTCGGAACCCAGTTGGCCGAACCGAAACTGAACCCCACTTTACGTCCTTTGAGCTCCCCTTTTATATGCCTCGCACATTAGGTCAAAAATGGGTTATTTGTATTGTTGGGTTGCCAACCTTCGTCGCGACGATCCCGTAGCCAGCATCTGTTCAATGTTCAAGCTCACCACGATGAAAGGAGCTTCGTCGCGACGAACACCTACATCTCGATGAGGGCGGTGCTCGTCGGGACGAACCAATGGAGCTGCTTATGGTGAATGGGAAATTGTTGATTTTTCTTCCTTTTTCGTTCATCTTCGCACAATTCTGCCGAACCTAGTCATAAGATGAACATTTTAGAGCATTAGGACACTTATTTAACGCAAAAATACTAAAAATCTAAGTAAAACATAGGGATAAAATGAGTATTTAAGATACTCATCAATACAACGATCAAGAGGTGGTGGCAAACTATTTTGATATGAAAATGTGGGTCTGTGTATCGGATGATTTCGATGTAAAGATATTGGTTATGAATGTTATAAAGTCTGCAACTAATAGAGATGTAGAGAACTTGGAGTTGGATCAGTTACAGGAACTCCTTCAACAAAACTTAGATGGGAAGAGGTATTTGCTTGTGTTAGATGATGTATGGAACGAGGACAAAAAGAAATGGGGTCTATTCATAACTTTGTTGCCAGTCGGTGCAAATGGGAGTAAAGTCTTGTTGACCACTCGGAGCACTAGAGTTGCATCAGTCTTGGGAACTAATTCCCCATTTATTGTGGAAGGTCTTAAAGATGATGAGTCCTGGGAGTTGTTTCAAAGTCTTGCATTTAGAAAAGTAGAAGGGCAAATGCACCCAAACCTTGTAGTCATTGGAAAAGAAATTGTAAAGATGTGCAAAGGAGTTCCTCTGTCATCAAGAATATTGGAAGAATATTATACTTCAAGACTCAAGAAAGTCAATGGTTGAACATTAAAAATAATAGAAGTCTTATGCTACTTGGAGATGAAAACGATATTTTTTCAGTGGTGAGGTTAAGTTATGACAATCTCCCCTTCCATTTGAAACAACGTTTCGTTTATTGTGCATTGTTATCCTAAAGATCATATAAGAAAAAAGGGAGTTAGTGCAATTATGGATAGCACAAGGTTACATTCAATCTTCGCATGAAAATGAGTGTTTAGAGAATGTTGGTGATCACTATTTTGAGCATTTGTTGACAAGGTCATTGTTTCAAGAGGTTGAAGAAAAGCATGTCAAGCAAGGTTATTATTATAGAATGCATGATTTAATTGATGATCTCGCCCAATCCATGGAAAAGTCTGATATTATCATTTTAAAAGATGATGAACGAAGTATTCCAAAAAATGTTCATCATGTGTCATTATATGGAGCAACCAATGAAGTGCCTAAAGATTTATGGGCAAACCCATTAGAACCATTTTTATGGAGTCTCTCTCTCACGATTGTCATATTACAAACAAATTTATCTCAAGCTTAAAATGTTCACGAGTATTGAGGTTCCGAAAACATAAGCTTCCAAGATCTTTAGGGAAACTAAACCAGTTGAGATATCTTTATCTTTCTTATGGGTCATTTGAAGACCTTCCAAGTGTTGTTACGAGATTAAACCATTTACAGACATTGAAGCTTAACTTTTGCTTTCGGCCGAGAGAATTACCGAGAAATATGCAAAATTTGATCAACCTGAGGCATCATAGGTTTAGTAAGATACAATGGTCGCAGTTAAGGTGAATTGACTAAGCTTGACCCTTGACGTTAATGCATAGGGGAATGATAGGGGAATGTAGGCTTAAGAGGAGAATGGGTAGGTTGGATAAACTAAAATTCCTTAATAATCCGGAGGAACACTACAAGGCGGTGCAGGGCTTTAAAATGTGAGGGGGTATTAGGCCATGGGAAGCCCGATTTGGAGACGAAACATTACCTTGAGTGCTTGACGTTTTGTTGGCGGGAATATGAAACAAGCCAGGAGAGTGCAGAGGCAATATTAGTGATGAAAAGGCTGCAACCACACTCAAATCTCGAGTATCTCTTCATACTTTAAGTTGGAGTTTTGAAGAGATTGAACTGAAAAAAAAAATCAATGTAGCAGCAATGAAAAGTGCCATTTATTTGTCACAAGCCCACACACATTTACTAATCCAGTTATGTGTTTAAATACAACAAAATAAATAAATAACAAAAGGCAATTAGAAAAAATCGAGTAGCCATGGAACAAATTTCCACAATCAACAAATTCCTAAAAAACAGCAACTACTACTAACCAAATCAATTTGAAACAATCAAACAACTAAAAAAATATAAAAATCTAGATTGAATAAAGTTGCAACTGCTGAAGCACGATTTCAACACTCCTTCTTTCTTTGGTTGCTGGAAACTCCAAGTTTCCCTCTAAGAAACTCAAACTTGCTTCTTGACAAAGGCTTTTTAAATATGTCAGCTAGTTGAAGATCAGATTTGCAGTACTTCAAACCAACTGAACCTTCCTTTTGCACTTCTGCAAAAGAAAGAATAACTTGATATTGAAGTGCTTAGTTTTCTATGAAATGGGATTATAGAGAGATCTAATTGCGAAGCAGATTATCAACAAATATTTTTGTGTGTCCTTCTTACTTCATATCCAAATCAATCAACACCTTTCTTGAGGAGCTTAGTGTGTTTTTTTGAGGCGCTTTGCTCTTTTTTTGGGTTTCTCTTGTAAAGGGGTGAGGTTCGAACCTTTATGAATCTGACCGAGTGATTATATGAGCCTTAATGAAATACAACACACAGGCTTTCCTCCATTGCGAATTTGTAGAAAAGATGAAAAAAAACACACATATAGACAAATACGATTAAGGCATAGATTATTGAATTTATATGCACGTTAAAATACATAATTGAAATTTTTATTTGGTAAATATTAAATAAGAAAATAAATTTATTTTTGTAATAATATTTATTTAAATAAGCATAATCATACTTAAAAATATAAATATAAATTTTTACCAAATATATTTTAAATAAAACCATTATAAAATATTAACTTTAAAATAAATATTTTTTTCAAAACATCCCTACTTCCCCCTCCCTCTTCGAGAACCCCTTCCCCTTCCTCTTCCTCTCTCTGTCTCCCTGCTCTATCTCTCCCACAAACCCGCCCTTCTCCCCTTGTTTCTTTCCTCTCTCACGACAAGCCCGCCCCTCCACTTTATCTCTACGCTTTTTCTCCCCCTCAACTTCTAGCACTTTCTCTCTCTACTCACCCTCTCTTTTCGATAGAAACTAGCAAGCTACTCTTGCCAGACAACAAACACCCCTTTATCATTAGACCGATTTCTCTGGTACCGACCACAGAGGTGGATACGAGTCTCTTCAAAACCCTAACCCTTAGTAAGTTCAATAATCTATGCCTTAATTGTATTTGTCTGTGTGTGTTTTTTTTCCATCTTTTCTTCAAATTCACAATGGAGGAAAGCCCGTGTGTTGTATTTCATAAAGGCTTGAAAGTATATAATCATTTGTTGTACTTCATAAAGGTTCGAACCTCACCCCTTTACAAGAGAAACCTAAAAAAAGAGTAAAGCGCCTCAAAAAAAACACACTAAGCTCCCACTCAATCAATGAAATGAACAAGGGTCATGAGCCCATCCACTAAAGGCACATGACCCTCGGTGAAAGGCACATGTCACTCCTTAAGGTTAATGGGGTTTGGTTAATAGAGAAAACCAAAATAAAGGAGTGACATGTGCCTTTCACCAAGGGTCATGTGCCTTTAGTGGATGGGCCCCATGACCCTTGTTCATTTCATTGATTGGCAGGCTTTTGGTGTGTTTGAGGCGCATCTTACGTGTTTCTCTTGTAAAGGAATGAACTGCTATGAGTACAACTGGTGATTATATGCTTCGAGCACTAATGTCTGATGCGCGAGCTCCTCGGGTCTGCGGGCGAAGAAGATGAAAAAACACGCACGAACAAATGATTGAGCATGGTATTGGACTTGCAAGGAGTTGGGGCTTGAGACTGTATCCACCTGCACATGTTGGCTGCCGGGAGAAAGCCGGCTTTGTGATAGGGGGTGTTTGTTCCATCCCGGCAGGTAACCTGGCAGACTCATCGAGGAAAGAGGTAGTAGAGAAAGTGCTAAGTGAGAAGGAAAAACGGTGAATGGAGGGGAAGGTATGAGAGAGAGGGAAAAGACAGGAAGGATGGGGGGAGAGAGACAAGCGAGGAAATTTGAAAGAGGGAACCATCGGGAGGGGCTGGAGATGACTGAAAAATATTTGTTACCCAAAGTTAATATTTATAATGATTTTATTTAAAATATATTTAGGGGAATTTAACTATTTATATTTTTAAGTATGATTATGATATTATTACAAGCTTCTTTATTTAATATTTACCAAATAAATTTCAGTATATGTTACAATAATGCATAGAAAATATATATATAATTTTTAATTTATGTGATTATACTTATTTTGTGATAATTTTATAAAGCTCTTTTTTAAAATTTTTTAATTTAATATATTTTATGTATCATCAGAGACCCCGATATGCCTCGGGATCCTTTGAATCAATTACCGATAATGTAACCTTAAATGATGTTTTGAAAGAGATTCTAAAAGAAAGTTAGGTTTTCGAGAAAATGAAATAAGGGAAGCTAAATATATGTTTGCGTACATTAAAGAATGTTAATAGCAAATGCATTTTTAACCTTGACTTATCACTAATATGTTAAGTTAAGACCTTACCATATTGTCAATATTGTTTTTCCCAAATTAAACATGTGTCAAGGTAATTTTCAAGAGGCTCATATATGTTATTGTTTTCAATCTTGATAGCTTACAATGACTTGTATTTACATAAGTTAAGGAATTATCTATTAATGTAAACCATTTTTCTTGTAGTGTTCTCTCTTGTTTTTTGGGTCACCTTTTTGGTGCCTCTTCTTTAATATATTTTGTAAAACCCTAGAAAATCTTAGATTTTCTAAGAAAGGGTAAAACGGTAATTTCAGTCAAAAAATCGGGAATTTTTCCAGATCTCGGATGACGAAACGAACTTCACCGTTGAAATTGTCTCGCGAAATCTAGTTACCACGTCAAATTTCGTTAATTTCCTAGACGATCGGAATTTCACGTTTTTCGAGGCACCGAGGATAGTGCGAGACACTTGCCATGTGATGAGTAGCCCATGAGGCACCACGTGTCAAGTGTGAGATGAGTCAAACAATGAGCTCAAGTGTGGGCAATAGGTGACATGTGGCATCATGTCATTGGATGAAAATCCAAAGTAGATGGATAAGGGATAAGGGAAAATCCTAAGAACCAATGAGAATTGGACATGTGGCAAGTGAGAGGACATCTCACTTGACCCAATCTTGACCAATCGGTTTGGGAGGGAAAAGAAAGAGAAGAAAGGAAAGAGAAGAAGGAAAGAGAGCTTTTAGATAGAGATCTGAAATTTAGATCTTTGAAAAAAGAATATTTGATTTGGGAAGTTAAAAGAAAGTGATTTTTGAAAATTTGAGTTGTAAAGAAAATTTTTTTTGTGTATATGTATAAAATGGGGTGAAATTTAAGCTTTTTTTTGATTGAGGGAGAATTTTTAAACTTTAAATCAAGAGAGAAATGTGATTTTTTTAATTTTAAAAAGTTAAAGAAAGTGATTTTGGAATTTTTAAAAATTAAAGGAGATAAATTTTATTTTGGAGATTAAAGAAAATTATATTTTAGAAACTAAATAAACGATTTTTTAGTTTTAGAGTTGAAGTAAATGATTTTTTTTTTAAAGATGATTTTCAAATTTTCGTAGTTAAAGAAAAATTACTTTTGGTTTTTTTTTTTAGAAATTAAAGAGAATGAATTTTGTTTTTTAGAAATTAAATAAAAATGATTTTGATTTTAAAAGTTAAAAAAAATATTCTTGACTTTTTTAGAAATTAAGAATATGTTTTTGTTTTTTTGTAAATTAAAGAAAATGACTTTACTTTCGAAGCGATTTTTTTTAAAGTTAAAGAAAAAAAATTGTCAACTTTTTAGAAATTAAAGAAGTGATTTTTGATGTTTTATAAATTTAAAAAGCAATTTTTAAGACTTTAGAATATAACGAAGAAAGAACTTTGAATTTATAAAATAAAATAAAATGATTTTTATTATTTTTAGATTTAAAAGTTTCAAATCATTCTCAGCTAAACCTTCTATTCTCCTCCTGAAATTTAAAAAATTCTCTCATACTCTCATTATATATATATATAACCCATATTAAAGTAGCAAAATGCTATCTATCTTCTAAATATAAATGTTAAATCACGGAATTGAAGGGATTAGATCACGTAAGTTAAGGCATTATTCAAAACAGAAATTATCAATTAATAAATCACGGAAATTAAGGCTTTAAAGTGTGAAAAATAAATAAGTAAAAGAAGTTATTCAAGACATACTCACTGAATTAAGGCTTTAAAGTGTAGGAAAAGCTAAGAATAGAAGAAAGTATATAAATTAAGCAAAATTACTAAAATATGGAAGGGTATGAGAATTAAGAAGCATGGAAAAGAAAATACTAGAAAGGGAAAATAATGTTAAAATATAAAATCAGAAGATAGAAAAGAATATTTAAAATTACTAAGAGAAGAAGAATATTAAAATATAGAATTATGAGAGAGAAAAAAAATATTAAAATATGAAAGTATGAGAATTGAAATATGCAAGCATGAGAATTAATAAAGTAAGCTTGGATACGAGGGTTATGAATTGCAAAAGTCTCGAGCATATTAAGAGAGAGAAACGAAAGTTGTTGATAATTATTAAAACGAAGAAACTTATAGTGGGAACTCTTGAATGGAAAGAAAAAAAATGTTAAGAGGAAAGGGCTAGTTGGTAAATGGAGACAAATTTTAAAAAACAAAAATATGAAAATTGTTAAGGCACAAAGATCCGGAAATTATTAAAATACGAAAAATATGAGAATAATTAAAACACTGGCATGTGGAAAAGGGAAGTTGTTAAAGTATGCATGTATGGAAGGATTACTAATTAGAGAGAGAAAAGTTATTAGGAGAGGCCGAGAGGGGGTGAGAATTATTAAGAGAAAGTGTTGCATTGTGGGGATCAATATTCCATGAATGAGTTTTGCATAGAGAGAAGTAACACAAAAGAAGAATAAATTGACGATTCAAGACTCCATAATTAATTTAAGTGGGAAGTCGCATCTCCCACATGTAATGTCGTTAACTCAACACCAAAATAACAATCTAGCCTAGTAGTTTAGCACCATAATTTTTAGAATGCTTGACATGACATTTAATACCATATCACAAGTAGTAGCATCGAAACGCTCAACGTAATGCAAAATTCTCTTAAGGGTCGACATGAGATCCACGACAATCTCAAACGAACTACCAATATATATATCTCAAACACACGATCCACATCCCTTAATCAACAAATAATGATCTAAAAATAACAATATTAAAAGAGAATATTAACGAACAATACCCAAACGGAGATTTGCAAACATCTCAATGAAATAACCCACTAGAAAAAAAAATGAGAAGATCCTTTTGATAAGTACCTCCAAGGTATAAGTATGTGAGCCGTGTTTCCCAAAAATCGATCTCCTCTTCTCCGTGGCCTAGACATCTCTATGGCTTTTTTTTAAAAGCAATTTGCTTTCAGAATTTAAATCGTTTGTCTTTTATTTTGACACGACCTATTTATAAATTTTTAAAATTTTCTAAGTCAAAATATTTTGACTTTTTCTATTTAAAAAAAATCCATATTTGAAAAGGAAAAATGTATATTTTAAAATTTTCCTAAAATATTTTAAAATCTTCCCAAAATATTCTAAAATCTTTAAAATCCACACATAATTTTTTTAGAATCAATCAGCATATTTTAAAAGAACTATCATCAATCTATTTTTTTAATTATTAATTTTATATATTCTATTTTAATTATATAAAATAGATAAATAATATTATTATTATTTTAAAAATGATAATAATAATTTTTTTTTATCATAATAATTTTATCTTTTTTATTTTTATTTTTTTATTAATATGTTAAGATGCTATACATATATTACATAAATATTTTTTTATTTTATTATAAGAATAAAGTTAAACAAATTGTTTTCTCGATATAATTAAGATGTTAATTTTAAGCATAAAAAACAAACAACTTAATACTCAGTAGAAATACAATATTAAACAAAAACAATCGACTTCATAATTAATACTATTTAGCTTTATTTTAGCATTCAGCTACATAAAAGTTATATTCAACATTCAGTTAAAAAAACAAATGCCCTTTTGTAGACACCGCATTTTGGCTATGATGTGTTTTCTATTTAAAAGGCGAGACTTATTTTTGTATTTTTGAAAAATTATTTAGAAAATGATTTAGAGTTGCCACTTATTTTTGTTTATTTTCAGAGGGAAAACAAAATAAGAAATAAAAAAACCTAGCATGACTCTTTTTCTAGAAAAAAAACAAATCTATGGAACCGAGTCCGAATTCGAAGGTCATGTTATCTATTGGGAAGGTTCGGTAGTGAGTCGTAGAACCCCTCTAAGCCCGCATACAAATAGCATCTACTAATTATGTTTAGGGAACTATGATAATCAACTAATTAACTAATAGATACCAAGAATAATCTTCGGTAGTAACACAAGGGTACATCAAACATATGACGAATGAACATATAAATAAATGAATAAAAAAATCAGCAAAGAAAAACGGAAATAGAATACGTACTTTGGTGGTTAATGGAAGGTGTTCTCTATAAAAGACAAATTGTAGTACAATAATATATATGGAAACATTTATAATTAAATTAGCAAATTGAGTTATAAGTCAAATGTTAAATCATTTAATAAAGTGTACATGGAATGTCGGGCCACCCACCAAGGCCTATTTATTTAGCATGTGAGTCGATTCCATATGCCTCCATTTTATTGGAATTATGGAGTAGACCGTGCTTTTAAAATTTTGTAATTTTAGAAAATGAAAACTTGATTTTAGATTCAAAAAATTTAGAAAGGAAAGTAAGAGATCTTAAATTTAGATATTTGAAAAGGAATATTTGATTTGGGAAGTTAAAAGAAAGTGGCTATTGAAAATTTGAATTGTAAATAGAATTTTTTAATATAAGAAAATAAATTTTAAACTTTTGAGAGTGAAGAGAAAAATTTTAAAAACTTTAAATTAAAGAAATTTTTTTTTTTTTTTAATTTTAAAAAAGTTAAAGAAAGTGATTTTAAGATTTTAAAAATTAAAGAGATAATTTTATTTTGATTAAGAAAAATTATATTTTAAAACTATAAACGATTTTTGAGTCTTAGAGTTGAAGTAAATGATTTTTTATTTAAAGGAATGGTTTTCAAATTTTTAAAAGTTAAAAACACTCTTGGTTTTTTAGAAATCAAAGAAAAATTATTTTTGATTTTAAAAGTTAAAAAAAAATTATTCTTGTTTTTTTTTTAAAGAAATTAAAGAAGATGTTTTTTTTTTTTTTTTTTTTTTGTAAATTAAGAGGCCTTTCTTGTCGGAAAGATTTTTAATTTTTAAAGTTAAAGAAAAAAAATTTGTCAATTTTTAGAAATTAAAGAAATGATTTTTTTAATGTTTATAAATTAAAAGAAAACAATTTTAAGACTTTAGAATATAACGAAAGAAAGAACTTTTAATTTATAAAATAAAATAAAAAGATTTTATTATTTTTAGATTAAAGAAGACAAGATTGAGTTTTTATAAAATTTAAGATATTATATTTTAATAAAAAAAAATATATGGTTAGAAGGAGAATTTTATAAGCCAATAGGTAAAATAATAATAATAATAATAATAATAAAGCCACGTAATTAAGATTATTTGCAGAATTAAAGAAATATCATAATTATTCACAACAGACATGTTCAATTATTAAATCATGGAATTGAAGGGATTGGATCACGTAAGTTAAGGCATTATTCAAAACAGAAATTATCAATTAATAAATCACGGAAATTAAGGCTTTAAAGTGTGACAAATAAATAAGTAAAAGAAGTTATTCAAGACACACTCACTGTATTAAGGCTTTAAAGTGTGGGAAAAGCTAAGAATAGAAGAAAGTATATAAATTAAGAGAAATTACTAAAATACAGGAAGGTATGAGAATTAGAAGCATGTGGCTTGGAAAAGGAAAATACTAGAAAGGAAAATAATGTTAAAATATAAAATCAGAAGATAGAAAAGAAAATTTAAAATTACTAAGAGAGAGAAGAAGAATATTAAAATATAGAATTATGAGAGAGAAAAAAAATATTAAAATATGGAAGCATGAGAATTAATAAAGTAAGTTTGGATACGAGGGTTATGAATTGCAAAAGTCTCGAGCATATTAAGAGTTAAAACAAAGAAACTTATAGTGGGAACTCTTGAATGAAAAGAAAAAAAAAGGCTAAGAGGAGAGGATTAGTTGGTAAATGGAGAAAATTTTTAAAAAAAGAAAAATATGAAAATTGTTAAGGCACAAAGATCTGGAAATAATTAACATACGAAAAATATGAGAATAATTAAAACACGGGCATGTGGAAAAGGGAAGTTATTTAGTATGTAGTATAGAAGGATTACTAAGAGAAGAAAAGTTACTAGGAGGATTATTGAATGTGACGTCTAAATAAGGGGCTTATTAGGAGATGTAAAACCGGAAAAATTTAATTTTCTGAAAAATGGTAAAAGCATGATGAAATTAGTCGAGAAATGGATTCGAGAGAAGTACGGAAAATTTTCTAGATCTCGGATGAAGAAGCGGGTTTTTCTTAGTTGGATTAGTTCATGAGAATCGATTACTTAGAAAATTTTCTTGGTCGAGATAGTCGGATTTTTCACGATGTCGAGGGCCTTGAGCGTCTAGTGACTCTAAGGGGACAGGAATTTTATGAGAATATCAGGAGTTAGGAAATAACTCAAGTAAAGTTCATTTAAAATAAATTGAACTTGAACTAGGACGAAATAAATTGTTTCGGGGCAGAAACGAACTCGAATGAGTAATAGACACATAGCGCGATGTAGGTCATGTCTCCAAACTTAAGAATTAAGTTAAACAAAAGGTTAAAATCAGATTGGGGCAGAAAATGAGCAGAATTGCTACTGGAGAGAAAACGTTAGAGAGGGAAGGCTCCAACTTCTCTCTGATCTACGGGAGTCGGTTGGTCGAGGTCGTCGAGCCCGAGAATGAAAGTTCATCTACTTGGCCAGGGGCTACGCGTGGTCGAAACATGGGATTTGTAGGAGGATTCAGTGAGGAGTTTGGGAAATCAAAGGTTTTGATTTTCTAGAGTTTCTTCTATGCTACAAGAGGTAGGTATTCTTCCTACTTTGGTTTATTTTCCATTCTAAGGGTTGTTTGGCCCTTTTTGCCCTAAGGGGCTGTTTGGCAAATTAATGGGTTATGGGAATAGCGCCCTGTTTTGACCCTATATGATGTCAAGTTTTTGGGGCTGATTTTTGGTTAGAAAAAGGGAGAATTTTGACTAGTATCCTTCAAGGAAATTATAGCCCTATCTGAGAAATTGATGTTAGGATTTTGAATCACCGAAATTGGACATCTATAACCCAAGTTATGGCCCGTTTTGGGGCGCCACGGTACGCCTGTTTTTGACGAGACCCTCTTTGGCTCAGATTTTTAGGACTGATTTTCAATTGGGAAAAAGTGAGAATTTGGACTAGTATCCTTTAAGGAAATTATAGCTCTATTTGAGAACTTGATGTTAGGCTTTTGAATCACTCAAATCGGACCTCTATAACTCAAGTTATGGTCCATTTTCCTGGACTTCTACAACTTAGGTTGTTTAATGATTTGTGTCCAGATTTTTGCCACAATTGGTATATGATTGTAGTATATCATTGCTTGAATTGAGTGATATACTTAGGTTGAAATTGTTTGGAAGTCAAATTATGTTCCTAATGGTTTGGCTTGTGTGATGTGTTTATTATTGTATGAACAAGGCCATTGCATGGCTTGGTTGTAGACTATTTGTGGACATGGTGTCACAATTAAGCCTAGAGTATAATGTAAGTCATTGCTTGATTGGTGATGACTTTTAGATGTCAATATATGTGTCACAATTAAGCCTAGAGTATAATGTAAGTCATTGCTTGATTGGTGATGACTTTTAGATGTCAATATATGTGTGTGTAATATGTTGACATGTATTGTGTGGTTTATTTGGAAATTGTATGTTAATTGATATCATTGTCCAAATGATGCATGGGTATTATGCATGGTTTAAAATGTCCATATAACACTCATCATATATATGGCATGGTATAGGCATGGAATGGCATAGTGCATTTCATATACCGCAGAACATCGCATTAAATGGAGTGCGTGTACATGGTCATAATCATTCATCATTCTTGATGAGTGGTATATCACAGATTTCGACTACGCTCACCGTAGTCTGCCAGTGCATTTCATAGCTTTTGAATAAAGCAATTTATTGGAGACTATTCAATGTTTTTTATTAAAGCAGTTTATCGGAGATTGTCTAATGCTTTTGAATAATGTTTTTTATCGGAGACTATCCAATACTTTTGAATAAAGCTATTTATCAGAGATTGTCCAATGGCTTTGAATAAAGCATTTTATCGTGAGATTCCCAATACTTGATTAAAGTGGTTTATCTAGACCATTCAATGCTTTTTGAATGAAGCCGTTTATCAAGATCAGTTTTTAATAATTTCACAGTTGTTTATCGGAGATTTGGCCCAATGGCCAATAAAGCGGTTTATCGGAGAATGTCCACGAGTTTTTTAAAAACAAAGCTTGTTTGATAAAGGGTCATTGGGTGAAACTCAATGACAAGTTTTTACACTTGGCATAAGCATGTGTGAGGGAGTCGGTAGGACTCATCTTAAAGGCATGGTGAGTGACACTTCATTCATGGCATGTAGCATTCCAAGTAGTAGAATCAGATTTTGATTTGAATGTTTGATTGTGTGAACATAGCATTGCATGCACTTAAGGAGTAGCCCCGTAGAGCTTTCTAATTATCGGGCATCAAGCCACTCGTCGTGGGACCCCCTTTTAGGTACTGAGTATGCAGTGGACTACAGGCTCACTGAGGCGCAGCTGATGAAGAAAGCTCCGCTTGTGGCTTGTAATTAATTTTGTAAAGAAGCTTGGAACAAACTAGTTCTAGCTGGCTTGTGCAAAAATAAATCAAAACAATTCGGAACCCTCGTCTCCACCTGAAACACTTCCAAAAGAGTAAGCAATTAAACTCTTGAGGACTCGAGTAATCAGCCTGTATATTATGTAGTGTGGGATGAGGGCCCGACAGGGCCACTTTCACTTCATACTGGACCTGGAGGTCATTATTGTATTATATTGGGTCATGTTACAGTTTTTCAGATAAAGTTGTATTTTAGGTAGACTTCCCCGTACAAAGGAGACTATGTCCGATTTTTGTTAAATTATGGGTCCCGGAAAAGGGGACATGATGGTGTGGTGTCGGGTTACCTGACATCCACGAGTTTTCCACAAGTTGATCTAGGCCACTGGACCCTCGAAGCCGAGGCTTCATAGGAGAGGCCGAGAGGGGTGAGAATTATTAAGAGAGAGAGTGTTGCATTGTGGGGATCAATATTCCATGAATGAGTTTTGCATAGAGAGAAGTAACACAAAAGAAGAATAAATTTATGATTCAAGACTCCAAATTAATTTAAGTGGGAACTCGCATCTCCCACATCGTAGTGTCTTTAACCCAGCACCACAATTGCAATCTAACCTAGAATTTTAGCACCATAATTTTTAGAATGCTTGACATGAAATTTAATACCATATCACAAGTAGTAGCACCAAAATACTTGATGCAAAACGCGAGAAAATTTTAATTTTTCTGAAAAATGGCAAAAATAGTAAAAATTGCCTAAATGATTCAGGGAAGCCTGAAAATTTTTCTAGATCTTGGATGATAAAATGGACCTCACCGTTAGATTCGTCTCATGAAATCTAGTTACCTAGGTGAATTTCGTCGAATTCTAAGATAGTCGAAATTTTCACATTTTTCGGGATGACAGGTGTCTGGTGGACCCCAAAAACGAAATTTTTGAATAAAATCTTGACTCCGTAATAATTTAAAGAAAGCTCATATGTTATAATTCAACTCAACCTAGATTTAAATAAATTGCTTCTTAAAAACGGACTAAGGCTGGGGATACATGGCGCGATGTGAGCCACATATCCAAAGTATAAAAGGGGAAAATATCTCATTTGAGGGAGAGATGTCCCATTTCCTAATATTTTTGAGCGTAGAGGGAGAGAGGGAGGGGGAGAGAGAGGAAGGTTCCTTCAACTTATCTAAGGGATTTCTGGTTACTGACTACGGCTAAGAACGAAAGTTCATCTACCCGACGAGGGCTACGGTGGGTATCGAAAACACGGGATTTCACCGAGGATTCAAGCGAGGAGTTCGGGAAATCAAAGGTTTCGGGTTTAGGAAGTGTCCACGTGACTTCCTACGGTTTTTTCTACGCTCAAAGAGGTAGGGATTCTTCCTACCTTGGTTTATTCTCCATTATAGAGGTTGTTTGGTTAAGTTTTAATGCCCTAAATGGGCTGTTTGGAAAATTAATGGGTATATGAAGTCCAGTTTTTGGGGTGTCACAGCTTGGTATCAAAGTGTTGATAGACCAAATGCTATGTACAAATTTTTAGAACACCATCATCATAGGATTATTATCTAATCTAATCCAAGGCCAAAAGCTATTAATTAAATTTTCAACACTGTTTACAAAAGGACTATAACCAATCTCTGCAATGGCGCCAAAACTTGTCGAGACCAAACCATATACAAATGTGATCATATGTGTGCAAGGCGTTTTGCATGGCATAAATTACACATAACTCCAGCGATCGCGAACCAATCCCGCGAACGGCACCAAAACCATTAATAAACTCATCGCTATACAAATTTTTAGAATCACACATAGATTATTATCTAACTCGACAACCAAGTATTCAAAAAACTTGTTGATTTACCAAATGCTATGTACCATTTTCTACCATCATTACCTAAGACTAACTAAAGTCCCCGGCGCACGCCAAAAACATGATAAGACGAGAGTTTCTATATACAAATCTTTAGAACACATCATCAGCGATTATCTAATCCCCGCAATGGCGCTTAAAACTTGTTGACCAAATTTTCAACACGCTACCAAAGGACTATGAACTAATCCTACTATGGCGCTTAAACTCGGCACTAAACCACATATATAAATGTGATCATATGCGCGTTAGTACTGCGACATAAACTCATCATTCCAAAGATCAGAACTAACTCTCGTAAAGGCGCCAAAACTTGCTGACCAATTTTCAACATAGTTACTTAAAGGACTATGAACTAATGCAAGAACGGCGCCTAAAACTTGTCGCATTAAAATGTAACTCGTATGTCAAGTAAAATAGATTTGTCAATGTATTCATTAAAATTTAGTTTGGTCTTAAAACTGCAAGTGCACAGGTCATTCAAGTAATAAAATTGGACCTATAAGTCCGGATATTGTTCCCACAGAGATTGAAAAGAATTCAAAAATCAACTACCCCAACTACTCAAGTTCCACACTATTCGAACCTCCATTTTATAGAAATTTGAGTAACCAAACTAGGAACTTAACTATTGAATGTGTAAATCTAAAATAAAATGTAAATTTAAAATTCTAAACATAACTGGACTGAATCAGATTATTGCTGGAAGTAGACACTGGATTTTCACTGCTATGAAATTATAAATTCCTGCACCTTATCTAATTCTATTTTATCATGAATTGAAATATGAATTTGTCAAGAGGCAAAGTAATATGGTTTGGATTTCTCCTCAAACCATACATTTCACTTAAGTAGAGATTCATGTTCATTTTTGAAGCATGATTCTAATCAACTACTTGTAATTAGAATTTCTTTATAAGACCTGGGTATTTTTCTTTTCCAATACTTCATACCCATTTCTTATGACTGCATATTTCTTGCATCCCAAGACAGGGCAATTTCCAGACTTCTACAAAATGAATGATGTCTCATCCTTCAAATCTCAAAGAGTTCTCCCTTTCCTTGATTAAGTCTCAGCTAACACGGGATCAAGATCATCCTCCGTAATTGCTGAGAGAGATTCCTGATTAATTAAATCGATAAGTCACTCAACTAATTCTCAAACCACAGCAAATGAGGGATTTATCTAGGTAATCTTTCAGCCTTACCAGTTCTTCTTCAATATTAGCTCAACATACCCCGCAATTGATCTAGGCTCAGAATCTCCATCTCTCGTGTCACTCAAAGGGCCTCCCGAAATCGCAGCCGTGACAATAATCCTTTCATAGGTATAAGATACTAAAATTAGGGAATCAATCAATTTCAAGAATAACAATATTCAAATAAATTCAAGATTCAAACTTAGAAAATTTTCTCATTTTAAAAGACCATAACTAACATAAAAAATTTTTTCCCAAATGTGTTATGTTTAAATCGATTAACATACATTAAAATGTTGATCAAAATTTCACCGCAACTGCAACTAATCAGTTAATGGGATTTTTCTGGGGCTATCCGAGTTCATTGAATTTAAACAAGGATCGAAACAATTTAAAAACTGTTCAACTTCAAAACTTCTAAACAATGCACTGTCAGCCTAGCAAACGAATTAAATTCTACACTGTCCATCCATCACCAGAGTGTTGAAAATAAAACAAAAAGGCAGAAAATAAATAAAAAGAAATATGATGAGAACATAAAAAGATCCAGCGCTCGTGATGCCTGGTTTTCCCATCGACCGATCGCTCGTCGGCCAAATGCTTTCTATTTATAGAGCCCTAAAAGTTTGGGCCCTAACTTCGATTCTTATTTATAAATCCCTAAATTTTAGGCCCAGATTGTCTTCTCAGTCGCGACCTAAAAGTTCTGTCGTGACAGAGTTTTGAATTTTGTTGCGTGTCATGCAACAAGTCACGTATGTCACAACCTGCTTCGTGTTCTTCTCTAGATTTTAGTCGCAAATGTTGTTTTCTTGGTTAAGCATGCTTTTCAGCTCGATGACTTCTATCGCGACAGAGTTTCCTTTGTCGCGATAATATTCTATGCATTCCTCAAACAATTATGTCGCAACATCAATACTCATGTCGCACACGCTTCTGGGTGTTTCGTAGTTAGGTTGCAACTAAGTTTTCATGTCAAGAACACTTTGGGTTTCATCTTGTCAGAACAATGTTCTCATGTTGTCATCATCTCTGTCGCAACCCAAAAATTCAGTCGCTACATAGTTTTGTTGCCTTGAGCTTGATTCCTTGTCGCAACCTTATTTTGATGTTGTGACATACTCTCTGGGTGTTGTAAATATTTCATCAACTAATTTGTTATGTAGCGAAAAACTTCTACATTCAAAACATCCTCGTGTAGCGACCGATTTGCTATGCCGTGACACTACTTTCTCAGATATGTCGAGTCCTTGTCGCGACCTAGAAAGCTCCATCACACCTTGTTTCTTCTACCTTCAACTCACATCCGTTATGAGCAGAAAATCCATGTTTGTTTTAATTCCGACTCTTAGCATCTAAGTATGTCACAACATGGGTTTCTTTTGTCGCAACCAAGGTAGTTCAACAAGTGAGCATCTCATGTCGCGACCCATATTTTCTTGTCGTGACAGAAACTTCTTCCTTCAGTGTTTAAACTCGGTTTTCTTTGTCGCGACTAAAGCTTCACACGCCCTTCCTCTCGCTCTATCCATTGTTCGGTAAGGTAAAGATTGTGTCGCAACAGTATAGTTTCGTCGCGATAGACCGCCTTTTCGCGTTCTATGTCGCAGATGCTGGTTTCATTGTACATAACTCTTATGCCAATAATTAGGGTTCTGTGTCGCGACATACAAAACCTGTCAAAGGAATGACGCATCGCAGCTTTACTCTTTTTATCTTCTTTCTTGTTGGAAATTTTCTCTTGAATTAAAGCCCCAGAAACATAAGTTTGGTAAGTATTCCATAATTTCATATTAAAATAGTCTGAAAACACAAAACAAGCTTAAAAATGGACTAAAAATAGATGAGCTAAGACCAATGCTGGAGCTTAGGTAAACGATGACCTAGGGAGTTCGACAGGTATTCACAAAGTGCTGTCTGACATTAGCCTGCCTCGCCTAGATATCAAGAGTTCAGTACACGTAATTACTCAGGATCATTTGGCATGAGTTTGATCATCATGGCACATATGCTGAAGGTTCTAACATGCTCAATGTTTATGTTACAAATTGTGAATTATATGCATGGTAAAATGTATATAGGGAAAGACGCACACTAGGGTTAGAGAACATAACCTTAGGGGTTTGGAAAATGAATGAACAGATTAGTTCAGGATGTGAGGTCTATTAGTAGTTGGCACATGCCAGTTGCATAAGGAGAGAGATCTCAAAGTTTATAGGAGATCACCGATGCCATCATAGATAAGGCTAGCTACATTCCAACTAGAGGACGAATCCCAAGTATGGTGAGATTAGGTCAAAGCCTCAAGGAACTTAGAGGCAATGACATGGGAAGAGTTTCATGAGCTCTTCATGGGAAAGTATTTCTCGGCTCATGCTCAACATGTAAAAGCTCGGGAGTTCCTAGAAATGAAATAAGGAATAATGATAGTGCTCGAATACATGTCTAAGTTCATTGAATTAGCTCGTTTCGCGGATGATTATGTGGCCACAGACATGGCCAAGGTGAGGAAATTCAAGGATGGTCCTGTTGTCCATCCGGCAAGACGCGGATTTTCTCCCAGAAGATATGACTCCATATCGTGACAACTATGGCCATAGAAAGAGAGATTGATAGCGCACGGAGCATCCGTGATGCGGTGCTAGTGAGTAGAAATGGAGACCACTTCTATCTCGGAAGAAGTGAGGTTCTTTGCTTCGAGGATTTCGTGGATAAGGCCGAGGTCGCTGGGCAAGTTCAGGCATCTAGCTAAACTAAAGGCATGACATGCTATCACTGCCACCGCCTTGACACAGGAGACGGATTGCCCCACAAGAGGCAACAACTTAGGTTATGGGACACCTCACCCCAATCATCGCAGGATTACGCACAGATACGCGTCTCTCTCATCTCTGCAAGACGCCAAGGGAACCAATATTAGTCCTAGGGTACGGCATAGGCACGGTTATTTTGCAGACAGGCCAAAGAGGCCGTGGCATGGGCTATGTCTGTGAGATCATACTGACTTCGGGACCTAAGGCTTGTCTACGCCAATTCTCACGGCTTTCCGGCATCGGGCCGATTATTCATAGGCGTTTCTACTCGCACCTATGGGCAAGAGTATTGGTTGATTCTATAGCAAATGCATGTGATTGTGTGTGTTAGTGTGTGTGAATTTTTACTAAATTATTATGTGAAGAATGTAAAACCCGGGAAAAAATGGCAAAATAATATAATTATCGAAATGGTTCAGAAGCCCGAAAATTTTTCTAGATCTCGAATGATGGAAATGGACTCATCAATAGATTCGTTTCACGAATCTAGTTACCCATGTGAATTTCGGTCGACTCGAGATATCCTAATTTCACGCTGCCGGTAATGGGTGTCCCAGAGACTCAAAACGAGATTTTTGAAGAAAATCTTGGAAGGTGGGTAATAATTTAAAGAAAATTCATATAAGATAATTTGAACTTGAACCGAGACGAAATAAATTATTTCGGGGCAAAAACGGACTCGAGCAAGGGGGGGACACGTGGCGCGACGTGAGCCACGTATCCAAAGTATAAAATGAGAAAATATCTCATTTGAGGGAGAGATCTCCCATTTCCTGATATTTTTGAGCTTAGAGAGAGAGAGGGAGAGAGAGGTAGAGAGAGATGAAGGTTCCCTTCGACGATTCACAGGATTTCGTTGATCGGAATTCGTCGAGCCAAAAACAAAAGTTCATCTACTCGACGAGGGCTATGCGTGGGTACCGAAAACATGACATTTCACCGAAGATTCAAGTGAGGAGTTCGGGAAATCAAAGGTTTCGGGTTTAAGAAATGTCCACGGGACTTCCTAGAGTTTCTTTTACGCTTCAAGAGGTAGGGATTCTTCCTACTTTGGTTTATTTTCCATTCTAAGGGTTGTTTGGTTCAGTTTTAATGCCCTAAAGGGGCTATTTGGTCCTTTTTGCCCTAAGGGGCTGTTTGACATATTAATGGTTTATGAGAATAGTGCCTTGTTTTGACCATATATGATGTCCAGTTTTTGGGGCGTCACACTTGACATAATCCAAAATTCTCTTAAGAGTCGACATGAGATACGCAAAAATCTCAAATGAACTACCAATATACATATCTCAAACACACGACCCACATCCATTAATCAACAAATAATGATCTAAAAAGAATATTAAAAAATAATATTAACAAACAATGTGTAATAACATTACGCCCATATTTCATGAAATCAAGCCCACTATCATCGTAACCTTTGAACTCTTGTCCAGCATCAATGTAGTGTTTGCCAACATATAAAGCTAGAAAATCAGAGTTTACGATGCATTTCGACCAACTTAAACTTCTTTTCATTAGGATATTCCTTCAAATTTGATATCTCACATATTTATTTTTCTATCGATACCAAAGCATAGACTCTACCCTCACCACACTTCTCATGCTGATGCTCAAGAACAAAGGGTGGTTATGAATGGAGGATAATGTGGTCCTATATGATAAAAAAGATCAGAAAATAAAAATTTATGTCAAAACCAAGATATATAGAAGTTCACAAATGAACATATTATCTTTGAATTACTTCAAAAATAAAGTATCTTACTCCCAATGTGGGGCAATAGCACTGCCACAATATTTCAAGAATTTCAAAAGGCACTCCATCTCTATTATATTGGTTTCAGTCACCTCCAATCTATCCACAATATTTTTTTCTTTATGGTGATCAAATTTATCCACAATATAGTGCTTAATCATTGATGCAAGGGAGTGAAGATCGCTATTTATATCTTCCCCACTATGTAGTTCATTGCGTTCCCTTGCCGATTGGTATTAGCATCCTCATTATTGCAAATAGAAGACGTACAGAATTCTTCCATGATTCTTCCTTATGGAATGCAAATATCGTTCACAAAATACATCATTGTAAATAAAAAGGGACTTAAATACAGGAGAAAGAGAAAATTAATATTACTTAAGTATTATATATATATATATATATATGAAAAAAAAAAAAGTAAGTCATGTGGGCAAATATTAACTAAAATGGACCTACATAGCTATACTCACCTTTACATCAGCACTTAGACTACATAAAATGAAAATCATTGACAAATTTTAAATAGTTTAAATGACAACTGAAGGAGTTATATTTGATATCATTTAATTAGACTTTACCCCATCAAATTTACAAAATAAAATAAAGAAAAGAAGAATTAAAGAGGCATTGGAAGCAATCTGTTCTATAAAGCAATGGGTATCACATATAAAGGTTCTTCACCATACAACTTGTCTTCCAAAAAATAAACTCTTCTCTCGTCCCCCACTTCAAATATGCTAAAGTTAGCTAATAGGATTACTTCCTGTCTATCTCCTTCCACATCCCACACCATAGCCCCCTTTTACATCGTAGGTGTTCTAGCCTCCCTTTTCATCCTTATACTCAAGGTTGATAACAACTTTCCAAAGGGAGCCCCTTTTCGCTGCAAAATTTCCAATTCCACTTGCAAATGAGAGCCATATTCATTTTTTTATTTTTTTATTTTTGATAAGCAAAGGAGAGCCATATTCATAGAAGAAAAGCATCTAACATCTAGACCTCCATTGACTTTGTCAATACAAACCGTCTTCCACTTCACAAAGACGCCTTCTCTATGTTTACAAAATACAACCCACTCATTTTTTTTTTTCCAAAATAGACACAACCTCATTTCGAAATGAGTGGAAGCACAAGAATGTCTCCTTCAACAAAAGCAATTCATGAGACACCACTTTGTGAATACCCCAAATCCAAGGGGTCAAAATTTATTTATTTATTTTTATTTTTATTTTTATTTTGGCTACCAGACAAGTCTATCGCGACAAAGAAATCTCTCGTCACGCCGTAACGCCTTTGGCCGCACGAAAGCAAACCCTATCACGCGCGCAATGTTGTCGCGGCGCTAAAGACGCGGCGCCGTCATCAGGCGCGCGAACGTTAGCAGTCAGGCGCGGCACGCAGGCGCCCGTCGCCACGCCCGTGCCCCGCTGCTTGCTTGCTCGCCACCGTCAAGCCGCTGGGCCGCCGAGCGCACACGCCTCACTTTGTTCGCCGCTCTTCGCGAGCACCTCTGCCAGGCGTGGCAAAGTGCTCACATGCGCTGCAGAGCGCCTTTGCCGCTCGCCGTGGCGCTCGCCATGCAGTGTTGTCGCAGGCGCGATGGTCTTCGTGACGCCTATCATCGCGGTGGGCTACAAGACTTTCCGCCGCGGGCTAACTCCGTTTCCAGACCTAAAATCCTCGTCGCGACAAAATTTCCCTTATTTTCGCCAACTCGCCGCGACATAGATATCGGCCCCGCGTGACACACTTTCCCTCTTACCATGGACAACTCTGTCGCGACACAAAAATACTCGGTCATGACAAAAAACCTTCTCAGCCTAGCCAACTATGTTGCGACATAAAAATACTGTTACGACATAAATTTCCTTGTCCAAGGCCAAACTCTATCACGACCGAAAAAGCTATATTGCGACCGAAAATCTTACCCTTAGGAAAACTCTGTCGCGACACAAAAATACTCTGTCGCGACATAGAAACCCCAGGCAAGACCAAACCTGTCGCAAAAAAGAAAAGCCATGTCACGACATTTTCTATGGCTTAAAATTGAAAACCATGTCGTGACACGAGGAAAATCATGTCACGGCATAAAGCCTGGAAGCTCTCTCGCGGCCCAAAAATATCCGACCCAGACCAAATCCTGTCGCGACACAAGCCCATTGTAGCGACATAGGGCCAAAAAAACTTTGTCGTGATAGAGGCGACAGAGAAATCTCTGTCGCAACACAAACCTGCAAATGGGCAGTAACCTGTTCTTTTTGCATTTCCTGCACTTCCAACTCTCTTCCAATGCATTTCATGCAATACCACTGCCTTTATACAAATTCTACAAGCAGTAAAAACCTGGGAAATCTATTAACACTACACTGAACAAGTCCAAAAATAAGTTTTTTTATTACAAAACTTCTCATTTACATATAAAATCGATATTCTAATCCAGACATATTACATACTACATGAATAAAGCCACAATCCCATTTCTTTTTCACAACAATTCTCTTGACATATTTCATCCCCTCGTGTACCTCCAAAGACCCAAAATATTTTTTTCCCACGACGGGGTGAGCAATGCCCAGTAGATGAATTCTCCTACAAGGGCTACTCCCCACCTAAGTGCACATGCAATGGCACACACACACATCATATCACATTCCATATAGAAAATGCAATCTTACCATGGAAAATTACATGTCATGAATGAGATGAGACTCCTCATGCCCATAACTCGAGTCCTGACCGACTCCCTCACACATGCGACGCCAAGTGTGGAAACCTGTCCTTGGTGTTTCACCCAATGACTCTTTTCTTCAAACAAAATCTTTTTGTTTTTAAACTCGAGACCCATTGGAAAATCCTCTAATGATCATTTGATTTCATCAAATCCCTTGTGTTTATGCATTTGTGGGCCATGGATTTTTCGTTCTCACAAACAGACGCCACGCCGCTTCTTCCGACACTTCGCAAACTTTTTATCGTTGATACATATGTCTAACCAAGAATAAAATTTGCAGTCTTCACCCTGGGGGTGGGGATCTACCCATCTTACAATCGCCCCAACACACGATATATATTTTTTTCTACAGTTATGCAACCATGAGTCTCTGTTTTGGACATTGTCCCATTTTCGAGCTCACCACACATTCACCAAGAATGATGAATAAACATTACCATGCACACACCCGACGACGCGATGTTACCATGCATATGAAATGCAAATATGTTATTTAATGCCATATTATGTTACATGCATCATGAGAACTACATGCAACATTTCCAATTCATGGATAATTATAATTTCTACATAAAATTTTCATTCACTATATATTTCATGTCAATACATCAAACAAGCATATATTAACATGATTTTCACACAAATAGTAGGATATTCATTTTCCAGCAACACCACATAAATACAGCTCACAAAATCAAATAATAGTCCGTAAATTCACTCGAACCACACAAACAAAGATAGCTACTCATTTTTCCAAAGAATAACACAAGAAAACTCGAAGACATCGTCCCGGATCAAAACCAAGCCTCAAACACGCTGATCGTCATCAGCCCCAAAATTTCCAATATTCAGTCCTAAAATCTCGAGACTGAATCCCACGGCCAGTTACGGCCCCAAAGAACTTTCATGCTATTAATGAGCTAGCTAGGCCAGAAATAACCTCGAGTAGAAAATTTCACCTCTCGAGTTTGGATGAAACTCCCCGATTTAAGACCACTCGTAGCCTCTGTAATGGACCTAATTTTTTACCTCGACTATCAAGTCATCATTTAACACAGAAACTCTCTCCTTTTCTCCTCTTTTCTTCCTTTCTATCTGATTTCTTCCTCCCTTTCTCTCTTTGCTTAATTCTTGATTCACACTCACCGAATGGTTTAAGAGCCTGAAACATCCCCCCCTTTCCTCCTCATTACATGTCTCATTTTCCCATTTTCTCCTTATTTTTCTTTCTTTTTCTCTTTTCTTTCTTCTTTTTTCTCTTTGCTTTCTTTTTCTCTTTTCTTTCTTTTTCTCTTTTGGTTCCCACCGAATTTCTTTCCTCTCTCTCATTATTGTTTGGTCTATTCCAAGTGAGAGGAAGCTTCCTCCCACCTTCCTTCCTTCCTCCTCAACTTGACACATGGCTCAATATGAGCCATTCATCCAAGTGCCATGTGTCACTTGCTACACCACATGGCCATCATGCCATGTGTCCATCTCCCAAGGTGCCAAGTGGCATCCACATGGTCATGCCATGTGTCACCCGAGAAACATGAAATTCCAACTGTCTCGGAATTCAACGAAATTTGACTGGGTAACTAGATTTTAAGAGACAAATTCAATGGAGAAGTCTGTTTTGTCATCCGAGATCTAGAAGATTTTCAATTTCCAACCGATATTACCATTTTACCCATGTTCAAAAAAATCGAATTTTTCCCGGGTTTTACATTCTTCCCCCCTTAATAGAATTTCGTCCCCAAAATTCACACACACAAACACATGCATATGCAATAGTTATTCAAGTTCCAAATATTAGACAACACACCTTCATCCTCAAATAGGAAAGGATAGGTGGCTTGCATCATGTCCTCGCGTTCCCAAGTTTCCTCCTCCACTTGCCGCTAATAACACTTTCACAGCCTCAAGGTCTCAAGGTCAGCACACCCGATCCCTACTATCCAAAAATACACATTGGTCCCTCCTCGAAGGTCCCATTTGTATCAACAATAATCTCTTCCCAGTCCACTACATGAGCTGGATCTGGAGTATACTTCCGGAGCATGGAGACATGGAACACCTCAAGGATACCTGATAAACTCGGCGGTAATGCCAACCGATACGCATTATGCCCACCCTCTCGAGTATCTCGAAGGGCCCAATATACCTCAGCGTTAGCTTCCCTCGCTTCCCGAATCTTACCACTCCTCTCTTAGGCATCACCTTCAAGAAAACATGATCACCCACCTCGTCCCGAGGTCGCCGTCGCCTGTCGACGAGTTTTCCGTTTCGGGCCTGAGCCGTGAGAAGACGCTGTACCAAACCCACCTTCTCGTGAGGTGTTCTAATCCGATCCGACTGATGGAATTCTCCCACCTCTCGCCCAACAAATCGTGGATCGAAATGGCCTCCCCATATAAAGCCTCTTCATAGGATGCCATCAGTGATACTCTGGGTCGATAACCGGCTGCTATAGTAAATTCCACTAAGGGTAAGTGCTCCTCCCAACTACCCTTAAGATCCAGGACTAATGCTCGCACCATGTCCTCTAAAACCTGTATGGTCCTCTCCGATTGCCCATCTGTCTGTGGATGAAACGCAATGCTCATCATCAATTGTGTCCTCATAGCCTTTTGGAAACTCTTCCAAAAGTGTGTCGTAAACCTGGGATCCTTGTCTGATATGATAGACTATACCCATGCAGCGTAAAATCTCCCGAATATACAACCTACAGAATTCCTCCAGTACGAAGGTCATCTGCACCACTAGAAAATGTGTCGCCTTAGTGAGCCAATCCACTATCACCCACACCGCATCGTGCCTCCGCGGTGTCCGTGGCAAGTGGGTCACAAAGTCCATTGTGACGTGCTTCTACTTCCACTCAGCTACCTCCAATGGGTGGAGTAGCCATGTTGGCTAGTGATGCTCAGCCTTTACCTGCTGACACGTGAGCCACCGTCGAATAAAATCTCTAACGTGTCGCTTCATCTCACTCCAATAATAATCGCTATCAAGATCACAAGACAACTTCTCAGGCCACCGATGCACGCAACGAGCGTGGAACTCCCCGAGGATCTCTCTCGTGACCGTCAACCAGGGAACCGCAACACAGACCCTCATAAGACTACCATCTATGTGGATAGCCCAGCCTTTGTCACCCGTTCCTAACTGTACCTTGTCCCTGATGGATGATATCTCTACGTCCTGCCCTTAGGACTCAATCACCCTGCTCAGTAAGGACAGCGTAGCCACCAAAATCCCTAATGGTCCCTGAGCTTAATCATTGTACTGCAGCCTAAACTGTCCCACAGTCTCGAGCATCTGCCACTCTTGGGAAGTTACACTAGCCAGTACCCCCCATGACTTCTAACTGAGCACATCAGCCACTACATTTGCCTTACCAGGATGGTAATGCAAGGTGAAGTCATAATCCTCCAGATACTCCATCCATCTGCATTGCCTCATGTTAAGGTCCCGTTGTGTGAAAATATACTTTAAACTCTTATGGAATGAAAATACTTCAAACTGTTCACTATGCAAGTAGTGGCGCCAAATCTTTAAGGCAAAGACTATGGCCGCCAACTCCAGTCATGTAGGTACTCCCGCTCATGATTCTTTAACCGGGCCGGGAACCATAAGCTATAACCTCCGGGACGCATCAAGACACATCACGCCTCGTCCTGGGAGGCACTTCACAAAGACACCATGTACCGTCCCTATTCCGCCCACGTATCAGAGCCGAAGTAAGACTCCTTTCAGCCCCGAATGCCTTCACACGTGTTATTCCATTCAAACTTAACCCCTTTTCGGGTCAATCTAGTCATAGGT